>SZWC01001770.1:203100-265276 GCA_023375785.1 Penium margaritaceum | reverse complement strand
AAGTGTATGCCTGATTAAGTTTGGGGTGCACGACACATACCTGCAAAGGAAGAAGGTGTAAAAACCTTTTGTGAGCTTTTTGGTTTCGCGGCTTCTCTGCCAGAGGTGGTTAGCTCAGTAGCTAACATGTAGTACTGTAGAGGCAGAGTACCTGGCATTGGGAGTGGTGCATGCAAGAGTGTGTGGCTCTGTTCTCCACTGCGTGAGTTTCATCAGCACGTGACACCCATCATGACCTATCGTTGCAGACAATGATGGCATTCATCACACATGCAAAAAGTACATCAACATGGAGTATCACTATGTACGCACCTTGTTGCATGAGGGAGAATCCACATTGTGTAGATCAAAACTATGTAGCAGCCAGCTGACTTCTTGACCAAGGCCGTCAATCGTGGACCGTTCAAGAAAGACATCAGTGTGGTTAATCTGCATCGTGGTGTGTTGCCGTCCATCCGTGAGCCCTCTTTACCATATGTTGCCTCCTGTACATACTTACCCTTCTGGTTTTTAACATCACACTTGTGTAGATTTTCTGGGCTATAGGGATATGAGGGCATGGGGGAGCATGACAGGTGACGTGTACTGTAGATGTTTGACCTCTGCATGTGTATGTGCACTAGTGCCTACTGGTCATGTGGGAGTGTGATTTGCACACGCACTGTCTCACTGATCTACACTCTGACCTCTTGACTGGTACATGTTCTCATGTAGATTAGTGACTTGGCAAATGTTGACATTGGCGGGCACTGAACGGTGGAGGGGGCATCTCACCGTGATCAATCGCATGGCTCCCGTCCCTTCTTGTGGAGCTTCCCATGTGGTAGCAGCACAAAGCCAGCCCTATCTACAGCAGCCACCATCGCTCATCTTGCCAACAGTCATGGACAGCTCATCATAATTCTACTGTGTGAATTTGATAGCAAATTCTCACTACAGTTCTTAGGGAAAATAGACAAAGCACAAGTTTGGGACTTTCAGTCATCTGGCAGGGATTACCGAGAAAACTCCATGAGACAGAAAATAGTGGAATATCCCAATTGGCTGTAGGCTAATTCACAAGCCTCACATAGGTGAAGGCCTAGATTATGGGAGGGGTCTCCCGCATAAGTGCATTCTTTCTTTCTAGATTTTTAGCTCAATTTTTCCCTCACAGCTGAGCAACAAGGGCTGCTCACGTGATACGTCTGGGCACAGCAGGCCACGCATTTAAATTCAAGTGCGGGAGGCATCTGAATATATTGCTTTCTAGACTAGCCCAGCATCTTTTCAAAAAGTGAAGCCAACCCCACTTGCGTGTGAAATACGAGGTGGACCTGGTGTTGGTATTGGTATTCAACTTCTGGCTTGGCAATGCATTGATTGTTGTCCACTGATCTCCACAAAAATGCATCTATCCAGGAGAAAAAGTTAACATGGCTACCATGAGAGCCAAGGTGTTCTCTGAGGCAAGGACATGCTCAAGTCTCTCAGTTTTGTCAATCCCACTTGGATAGCATTAGGCTTGTGCCGATGGGCCAGCCAGTAGCTCTTTGAAATCTCTAACATGGAATACAGTTGTCAAAATCTCACTATGGTAGCATGTCCACATACAGTAAAAGAAGATGTGGATTTTGCATAATTGTTGGCTGTAGATTGATTTAGTTAGTTCCCAGTTGTTGACCCTGTTTGGGTCATGCTCCTAGAATTTTCCGCTAGCAACCGCTCACAGAGTATTCTGAGAGGTCTGGCTGGACTCCAGGGGTTGCAGCGGTCACACCTCATGCGTTATGCGCGATGTGGGACTCGCTTCACTGAGCAACCTAAATTCTCACTCCACCTAAATCCATGACGCTTGTTGTTTTGCAAGTTTCTGAGTGAGCTTTGCAACATCCATTGCATCTCTCACACCACCGCTCCCTCGTTCTCTCTTCCTTGAATGTTTCTACCACCTACTGGTATCAGAGAAGTAAGGGAGGAGCTCGTTTCTCTGTCCCACCACCCTCTTACGCTGTGGAGCACCAAGTCCTGGGCCCATTCTGCCACCATTCTCAGCCACGGACGTGCCATGGCACGCGCACACTACTCTACGCTGCCTGTGATGGCTGCAATGACCTTTGAGCTGTACTCTTAAGCAACACAGGCGCGTGCAGGCATTATCGCCCTATCCGACGTGCTTGCCATCGTCACGTAGCCCGTGGCGGTGGGAAGTAGGGCAAAGGGAGGATTGAATTACCTACTTTTGCCTCACCATGTGACTTTCCTGTGTGTGCGCTGAGCCCTCTTGGCCAATCTGTTGACCTCCAATTACGATGGAGGAGCGATTCTCGCTGGCGCTTGAATGGCCCCTTACGCCATTCCATTGCAGCCTGTATCCTACGACCACCCGCACCTACTAAAGAAGCAGTAGCCACAGCTTGAGCTGCGCAGCTCCCGGTGCTCCTTGCCCTGCCTCGCAGCTGCATTGTCCCTAAGTCTCGTGCACGGACCTCTGCCACTACGGCGTACTCAATATAGCCACAGCCACAGACACAGCCACCACCAGATCTCTTGCAGTGGCATCATTCATCATCAACTGCAGCCGCCACAACATCTGCAGCTGCGGCATCACCTGCGGCCGCGCATCACCCTCATCTGCAGCATTGGCCGTATGCATCAGCAGCGGTAGCCACTGGGTACCACAGTCAGAACTGTACCATTATTCCCCAGATCTGCATGCTCTTCCATGTAGCCACAGCAATAATAACAGCTGCAACCGCTGCTTAAAAAACTGCATAAGTGGTTGCTGCAGCATCTGACACATGCCTCAGTGTAGTCATGCTCACGCCGCCATAGCTACTGCGACCGCAGCTGTCGCATACTAGCAGCACTGCCGCTGCCACCCTGGATTTGCCGCCTGAATTGCCTCCTACCTTCTCCCTGTCTGACAAGGAGGATGCAGCCATCAATGAGGCCGGCATGGAAAGCTACAAGGAGGAGCAGTGGCATGAACAAATTCATGAGTATCAGCACCTGCATCATATGCAGGTACCTGGAAAGTATGACTCCAACGAGGCTGCCGCAGAATACAAGCGCGAACAAGACGAGATCGGCCGCCAAGTCTAGACAGCTTCAGCAACATCCGGACAACAAATCTCGTGTGTGGAATGTCGGTAAGTGCTCCCTCTACCCCTGCTGCCCCTTTGTAGGCAACTTGCAGCCGTATTTGCAATCATAGTCGTAGCCGCATCAGCCGTAGTTCCCGTGGCAGCCAGAGCACACAGAGCCACAACATTATCTGTCAGCACAGCAGCATTTGCAACCACGGCCCGCATTCTCAGAAGGTCAGGTCCCTGCCAACTCCTCAATATGCAAGGGCTTGGCGGCTGCTGAGGCTGTCGGTCTTTCCTGTGTGATCATTAATGCAGCAGCAGCCGCTGCCACCACATTTTCAGCTACTACTAGAGTCTTGTGCATGTCCGCAGTCACCACTGGTGGGCGTTCCAAGGAAGACTGAGGATTGCAAGAGCTTCAAAATGCAAGTTGAATCACTTAAAATGGTTAAGTGTGGAGGGAGCTACGTCCAAAACAGTCACGGCCATGGCTTAGGTTTTTTACACTAATTGTCGGGGCCCGACAGACAAGAGAGTTACGTGCTTCACTCAGTGCGGCCGGTCAGCGAGGCCTGCTGGCCGTGCTGTCTCACTCTCGCTAGTCAAGGACGAATCTCACCCCTAGACCGATTTTTTTGTCAGACCTGCAAACTGTCCATCCAGGGCAAGCCTGACCTACGTCACACAGGTTATGATATCTATTCTAGGTCTTTCTGTGAAACACATCACACATGTCACTTCAAAGTCAAAGACTAATCTAGGTTTGGCAACACCAAGGTGGACAAGTGAGAGCACAAAGCATGGCCATGTGGCTGAGATGGAGCCGAGGCACGTGAGTCGTGAGCTGCAGCATGTGGAGGAAGCTGCGCCTGGAGCATGTGATGCACGCGCTCCTGATGCATTATCTCCAGTCTCATGGCTGGCATGCCCTGCGCACTCACATCCACACACTAGGCAAGGATATGTACACGGATTAACACGCCCCTTTGGATGTGAGTGTTGCATGCATGCAGCCTAGTTGGTGAAGTTGAGAGACAAGACTTGAGGAGGGCATCTCTTTGGTGAGGAAGTCTGCCAACTGAGCATCTCCTGCAATAGGAGATGCTTGAACAGACCTTGTTTTGACTTCTTTGTGCATGAAGTGATGTTTGACACTGATATGCTTTGTGCGTGGGTGGAGTACACTGTCATTTTCAGCTATCCGCCGTGCTGCTGAACTGTCACTGTACAATGGTACGGCATGTACAGTAAAACCCAGTCCTTCAAGCAACCTTCCCAGCCATATCGCTTCGCATGCAGCCTCTCCCAGTGCCATGTATTCTGCCTCAGCCACACTTCGTGCTACACATTAATGTTTAGCACTCCTCCATGGGACAGCTGTGCTCCACACACAAAACGCATACCCCCCTCGACTGCGGACAACACAATCACGTGCATAGTAACTGTCACAATATCCATCAAAGAGAGGCGCTGAAGAGGGAGAGATAACCAGACCGACCTCGGCTGTTTTCAACACATAACGCAGCAATTTCAACAAGGCCTTGTGATGCATGCTGTGCAGATGCTGGCTGAATTGAGCCAAAGTGTTGACAGCACAGGCAATGTCAAGACGTGTGGTGGATGCCAAGCTGGAGAGACTTCCTGTGACTTGGTGGTAGATTGTTGGGTCACTCTCCAGTCCATAGTCTGTGGCGCGTCCATCAAGCCAGTGTTCATAGAAGTCTGGACTAATGGGGGACTGTTGACGTGGGAGGTGCTGAACAAGGTGGTGAAAGCGTGCAGTCAGATGGGCAACAAAGCGCCATTGATGCTGTGTCAGTGTGTGCACGGTTTGGTCATGTGTGATGGTCATGCCCAAGAAATTGTGTGCCTCTCCAAGGTCAGTCATGCGGTAATGCGCAGTGGGCAGCGATTGTGTTTGTGCAATGAGTGGGAGTGAAGGGGACAGAATCAGCAGGTCATCTACATAGACAAGCAACGCAATTGGCTCTGTTCCTTGCGACTTCAAGAAGAGGGAAGAGTCAGAGATACATTTAGAAAACCTACCAAGTTCTAAAGTGCGCCGGATCTCTTTGTTCCAACATCTGGGTGCTTGCTTCAGTCCATACAGTGTTTTTAACAACAACCAGACAACGATCAGTTCCATCCTCAAATCCTTCCAGTTGTTTCACATACAGTTCCTCCTCAAGGGGACCATTCAAATGACATTTTTTACATCCATTTGATGTATTTTCCAATCATCAAGTGCCGCCACAGCCAGCAGGGTGTGGCTAGTGCCATACTCGCCGACCGGGGCGAACATGTCTGTACAATCCTATCCCGGTATTTGATAAAAACCTTTGGCGGCCAGACAAGCCTTGTATCTTTCAATCATTCCTGCCAGGTTCCTCTTGAGCTTAAACGCCCACTTTAGGTCAATTGCCTTATGTCCTGGTGGTAGTGGCACGAGGTGATACAAATCATGTTTCAAGAATGCATGTGACTCAGCAACCATGGCTTTCTCCCACTGTGCTGCATCTAGCCGTTCCCTTGCTTCTGTTAGTGTGAGAGGTTCTACGACTGTGGAGTCCACGGAAGCAGGTCCAATGGTGTGGTAAAACTGTTTTTAGTCCACCCGTGCAATGTTTTGTGCAGACCAAAAAACAGGCTCAGTGACTGTTGGACGAGACTGTATCTCACTTTCTCTTGGAAGGACTGGTGCCAAGCCAGATGGTGAGAGTGTTGTGTCTGATGCGGTGCTCACTAGGTCAGTAGGTGTCAACAGATCTGTGGGTACTGGGGATGCCACAAATGTACCATGCGACTGTCGTGTGACAGGTGAGGTGTGACACACACGAAGAGGCAAAGGCAGGTACACTAACATACTCTGGGTAATGGTGTGGAGAGGGAATATGCGGGGCATGCCGTAAGGTGTGAAACTTCTTGTATGGCATGTATTCTAGAAAGGTTGCATCTTGACTTTCAGTGAAGCAGAGATTTGTGGGGTCCCAAAACCTTCATGCCTTGGAGGCATGGGACACTCCCACAAACACACACCATCTGCCATTTGGGGAGAGTTTGTGATCTCTTGGAGTTTGAGAAAACCACACACAAACCATTGTTCCCCAGACCCATATTGGTCGCAAGTCTTTCTTCTCTTGAAACCAGCACTCCCAGTGCATCACTGATTTGGGCAGTGAGCCCCGGGGAATGCGATTCCAAATCCATGTGATATATTTGACCACGTCTTCCAAAAACCCGAAGGACAGGCCAGACTCCCCAAGAAGGGTATGCAAAGCATCTCCCAAGGTCCTATGCCATCTCTCTGAAACCCCGTTTTGTTCAGGCATGGAGGGAGCGGTAGTCTGATGTTCTATTCCTCTTACCCTGAGTTCAAAGGCAAGAGATCCAAGGAATTCTCCGAATCTGTCTGTGTGTAACTTCAACCAAAAAAAATTCTGTTTGGCGTTCCGCAAGTGCTATCCATTCAGCAATAGCACGCTGAGTACCAGCTTTAGCTTACAGCAAGAAATTCCAGTGAAAATGACTGTAATTGCCTGTCAGGGTCAAGACAGACACTGAGCCATACTGCACAGATGGCATGGGCATGGGCCCAGTGACATCAGCGTGAACCAGAGCGAGAGGAGAAGTGCTTGCCCTCTCAGAGGGGTAGGAAAGGTCTGCCTATGGGATTTTCCTTCATGGCACTCAAGACATGCTCCTGGTTTCAGACCATGCTGAAAGTCAGTGCATAGTAGCCTGCGTGTAGGGGTATGGTTAATGACGTCAGCAACCAGTGATGTGTTGCTGTCTGGAAGACGACGGTGAATGAGATCAGTGTGTTTTGCATCAACTATGGTTGTGACGTGTGCCTGTGCATGGGCTGATGGAACAGGAGGAACGAGATTGATTCTGCACATCATGTCATCATGAAATGGTCCATCATCCAGCAAGAATCCTGAGGCATCAAAGATCATGCATCGTTGCTTCTGAGGTATAGTGGGCACATTCAATTGCCAGTCTAGCTGTCCTCCTGACAACAGATTCTCCTTCAACTTGGGGATCTACAACGCACCAGTCAGCCACAGCACCCTCCCTGGTACCTGGAGAGCCATAGTACCCACACCTTCAATGGCAAGTACCTCCCCCGACCCAGTCTTCACACCATCAAAATCATGCGTGGCATGAAATGAGGTGAACAGCTGGCGATGAGGTGACGTGTGATGAGATGATTCTGTGTCATACAGTGTAAGGGATGTAGTGACATGCATGTGACTGAGCCGCTGACCTGCAGCTTGCGGTGCCGCTGTCAACTCAGGCGGCTGCAGCTCCATGCTGGAGAGCCATCCAGCATGCTGGGGTGGTGGAGCTGGCTCCTGTGTTGTCTCCATGTCAGTGCACACGTGCTGCACCCACTCGGGTATGGGAACTGGCACTGTAGCGTGTGGAGGCATGTAGTACACGGGAGGTACAAAGGATGCCGGCTGCATCATCCGCTGCAATGTCTGCTGCATCATTTGCTACAGCATCAGCTGCATCATCGGCTGGAGCTTAGGTGGTCCGAATGTGGCTGTGGCAGTCAGTGAGAGCGCACGTGGCACGGGGTGTGTGGGTGCTCTCCATGTGGGAGAGGGCAGTGGTTCCATGTTTGGTGGACACAACTGCTGTTGGTAAGGCTGTTGTTGGTACTGCTGCTGCTGTGGGTTCATGATGCATTGCAGCATGGGACAGGTGTGCCCGTAGCGACAGGGCTGATGGCAGTAGTTGCCGGTGTCTCGCCCACATCCCCGACCTCTGTCGCCCTGGCCGCCACGTCCGCCTACACCACTATACCGTCCCTGCCCGACCATGGCATGAAGAGCCCCAAATGTCGGATGTGTGAAGGCCATGGCAGTAGAAGTACCAATCTCTTGATCCTCGCCTCGAAGGATGTCCTCATAGTCCCTCAATTCTTCAAACACCATTGACAGGTCAGTGCTCTCTATTTGTGCAACGCGAAGGCGTCGGAGCAAGTCGCGAAGAAACTCCTTTACGGCTTGCCAAGGTGGAGCAACAGTGGATCCAGCCACTCCAAAATGGTGCACAAGGCACCCATTCCGAAGATCCGACGCCTGACGTCCATCGCCACATCCCAGTACTCAGCAATGGACGCATCGAGCTTCGGATAGAGGCGACGAAGCTTGTTACACAGTGTGATGACCAGTGCCACTCCCTGTTCCTCTTTGCACATCACCAAGTGCTGCCATGACTCAGAGGGACGGGGAGCTCCACTGCGGGGTTGGTTGGGTCATCTCCCCTCCTGCCATACCTAAAGTGATGGATGGCGTAGGACTGTTCTTCCGGAAGAGCGCGCGTCAAAGCGTCAAATGCACGGAGGAGGGTACGGTCGTCTACCTCCTCCGGCGGTAGGTTGAGGTAAAGTTCCTCGAGCCCATGCTTGGCCACCCAAGTGAGGAACACGTCTTTCCACACTAGGAAATAACGTGTTCCAAGAGATGGGGGCGTCAAGTTCTTGTCAAGGGCAATTCTGTTAAGTTTGCTCCATGTCACGCCTGCTGCCGAGGTGGCCATCTTTGCACCACCGCCGTCCCCATGGTTACGTCAAGGTTCCACATCCCTCGCGGATCCTTTGCCACTCATGGTGAACTAGTGCTAGCCTACACTTCTTGGCCATGTGCCCAGGTTGTGTGCGCCCCCTTGCCCTTGACTGTGCAGAGCTCCTTGCGGGAAACACCGATGGCCGCCTGGCCCGTGGTTTCCACCCTTATTGCCGCTTCTTCCCCGTTGCACCTTTTTTTGGCCTTGCAGGCCCTAGGCGCCTTAGCTACCTTCACCCTAACCTTGCCACGTGTCTTTCTGGGTCATGCACGTCCCTGACAGGCTAGGTCATCAAAGTTTTGTTTTTGCCTCTCGCGGCCATTTTGAACGAATCTGAATCTCACTTCACTCCCTCAACCGCACACCCGCGGACATGCTCTGATGCCATGAGAACTATGAGAGCTTCAAAATGCAAGTTGAATTACTTAAGAAGGTTAAGTGTGGAGGGAGCTAGGTTCAAATCAGTCATGGCCATGGCTTGGGTTTTTTACACTAAAGGCCTGATAGACAGGAGAGGGGGAGAGCGAAGCACGAGCTACATGCTTCTCTCAGCGCGGCTGGTCAGCAAGGCCTGCGGGCCACGCTGGCTTTATCTTGCTAGTCGAGGACAAATCTCGACCCTAGACCAAATTTTGGTCAAACCTGCAAATTCCCCATCCAGGGCAAGGCTAACCAATGTCACACAGGTTATGAGACCTATTGTAGGTCTCTCTGCGAAACACATCACATGTGTCACTTCAAAGTCTAATACTAATCTAGGTTTGGTAACACCAAGGTGGACAATTGAGAGCACAAAGCATGGGCATATGGCTGAGCTAGAGCCGAGGCACGTGAGTCGTGAGTTGTAGCATGTGGAGGAAGCTGCGCCTGGAGCATGTGATGCACGTGCTCATCATGCGTCGTCTCCAGTATCATGGCTGGCCACACACAAGGCAAGAATATGTACACGGATTAACAAAGACTTCACCCAGGCTGCCTCTACCTTCTGCCCACATGCTGCAGCAGCCGTGAACGTGGGCACTCAGATTGCAACCGGAGCAGGAACGGTTGCCATTTATGCTACCACAGTAGCCACATCAGTCTCATCTGTTATGCAGACCATCAGGACCGCAACTCTCTCCACCATCTTCTTCACCGCCGCTTCTTTTTCTACCAAACCACTCACGTCTACACCCTTCTCTTCTCCTGTGCAGCAGCAGCAACCGTCTCAATGGCTGCACTGCCGGGGTTCTTGTGCCTTGTTGTTTCAGCTGCATCCTGGGTCTCTGTGCTCGCTACATCTGCTGGAGCTATTCTCCCCCCGCTCTTTGAATTGCTGCCACGTCCTCCACGTGGTAGAAACTCTGCTTGATTCCTTCTTCTCCCTTGAGTGGGTCTTGGACAGCGTTGTAGCCTCTCCTTGCATGCCTCCGTAGATTCCAGCATCTCCTACACCCACTTTTCCATATTCCTATGCCCACTGGGACAAAGGAAACTCTGGCAAACAACTCCTCTGCACATCCCTCTTTTCCTTGGATGCACAATCATCATGCCTGACCACAAAGCAGCCATTGCAGAGCTCCAAGAGCAACTACGCTAGACCCGTCTGGCCCTGGAGACTGCTGAAAGCAGTGAGCAGAATGTTGACCTTTCCAAGGCTGAGTTTGTTGAAGCTGTCTCTGTCCTTGTGGTTCAGCTCTTGCTTGCTGTTCGCCATCTCTCTGCTGCTGCTATTGCTCCTACCAGCGCTGCCGGCACTGTTGGCTACTGGCTCCTCTTCTTCTGGTGCTAGTTTCAGTCCCTCTTTTGTTGTAGCTGTCCTTACTTGCATCCTCTTGCCCATTCCTTGCCAGCATGAATTGGAGACTGTATCACTGCATTCTACCACCAAGCTAACCTTCTTCTCCTGGGAGTTCTGCTTCAGCATGTAGGCACAAGGGGCTACAACTTTGGTGGTGATACTTCCCACATGACCCCTCTGCTGCCATACCCTTTGTCCCACTACCCACTGACATTGCCCCATTTTTTCGCGCACTCATCACCCCTGGCCCTGACTATCCACTGAGGACATTTGTAAGTACGACATTGACCAGGCATACGGCACTCCTGCAGACCCTGTTGGCAATTATGTACGTGTTCACCACAACAACACTAACATCGTACATGCAGTGCAAAGTGCACGGGAAGTTCACTTCAACCAGCTCCACATGGGTGCACATGCGATTGCTGACAAACACTGGGCGCACAGCCTAAAGCTGCTTTGTGACCTTGGTTAAGGCCGCATCTGGCTAGCTCTCTGCATGCCTGTCCACTGTCACTAAGATGATTCCTAAGCTTTTTGACCATTTCCTCCATGTCCCCTGCTCTGCACTTGAGCGGCTCGCCGCTGAGCTGGTTGCTGCTGATATGCCGCCTGGCATTGGCACACTGTATGAGTTCACCTCAGCTCACCTCATTTACTGGTGGGACCTGTAAAACAAGTGCCTGTATTGCTCCATTGTTGCTACTGTCGTCACTGATGTACCCTCGTCTTCTTCCCCGGCCTCTTCGTCCTCCTCTGGCACCATCTCCTCCTCTGTGGGTGGTGCTCATACAGCCCTTGGTGCGGGTCACGGACAAGGGGCTGCAGGTCGTGGTGGGGGTAATGGAAACGGTGGGATCAGTGGTGGAAGGGTAGTGGTAACCTGTCGTCCTCCTCTCCTATCCCCCCTGTCACCACCAGCTGGAACTTTGGTCAATCTGGCCACTCTGTCCCAAAATTCCCCCAGCCGCCAGATGATGGCTGCCTGGTTGCTGTGCTCTTTCCTACAAAACCAATGCAACAATCCATGCTTGAAATGGTGCTCTTTGAGGGAGTGATGTTTTGGTTTTCAAGGATCCATGGATTGGCAGTTAAGTAACCACCTAATTGTCTAGCCGCTACAAGTAGCAGTTCGATGGGGGGAGCCTCGCTATTCGAGACCTTCCCAGCAGCCGGTGAGCCTCACTCGCCGGCCGCATGAGGCTTGTGCAAGGTCAAAAGACCCTCGTAGCTTGCAAAGAGGCGGGCTAGTCCGTGCCATGCCTCACTGACAAAAAACAGGAATATGTCATGAACTAATCTAGGACTTAACTAGGTTCCCAATCATTTGTGCAATCCAGACCAGGGAACATAGGTCTCGGAATGAAATTAGTGGAAGCCTGAGCTAAAGGTAATGGAGCTGGAGCAATGCTGCCAGGGGGGTTCAAGCGCACAAGAGACGCCGGATAAATCTCAGATGACAGTTTGGCATAGTATGGGTGCTTAGCGTGCGTCACTCCCGCGCACTCAGGTCCACACTGGAGGGAAATGTGTAAACAAGGACAGTTAACACGCCCCCTTGGAAATGATTGCGGCAGGTATACAACCTAGAAATTTCAGTTGGAGATGAAGTGCTGGAGAGGAGATTGCTTTGGTAATAATATCGGCCAGCTGAGCATCCCCACTGATGGGAAACACTTTCACGATGCCTGCTACGATGGCTTCACCCAAAAATTGATGTTCTACACGGATATGCTTCGTGCGAGGATGCAGCACACCATCATTCTCAGAAATGCAACGCACAGCGGAGCTTTTGCTGTGGAGTGCTACAGCGTGTGAATGCAGGTCTCAGTATTTCAAGCAGTCGTGCAAGCCAGATACATTCACATGCAGCTTCACCCAAAGCTATGTATTCAGGTTCCTCCACACTGCGAGCAATACATGACTGCTTGGAACTTTGCCTTGACACTGTTTTACCCCACACACAGAACACATAACCACCCCGACTTCATGCCCGGCAACTGCATGCATAATCACTGTCACAATCCCCATCCAATAAGGGGCTTGCAGAGGGATAAAAGACCAAACCAAGCTCATCAGTGTTCATCACATAGCAAAGCAACTTCAGCAATACTTTGAGATATGTTCTGCGTGGTTGTTGAATGAAATGTGCCAGCAAGTTGACTGTGCAGGAGATATTGGGGCGTGTGGTGGAGGCGAGGTATGACAGACTGCCTGTGATTTGCGTGCATTGTTTGGGATCACAGTCTGGTCCGTAGTCTGTGTTTTTTGCATTCAATAAATGTGCAAAGATGTCAGGGCTCGTGGGTGAATGCTGCTGTGGGAGATGCTGCACCAGGTGTTGGAAGTGACTCGTGATATGTGCAATGAACCGCCCCTTGTGCAGGCTGAGAGTACGTGCAATTCTGTCTCTGGTGATGGTCATGCCCAAGAAATAAGTGGCTTCTCCCAAGTAAGTCATTCTGTAGTGCGTTTTGAGACACAAATTTGTGTCTGAGATCAGAGAGAAGGAGAGAGAGGTAAAATGATGAGCAAGCCATCCACATAAACCAACAGAGCAACAGGAAGATTGTGTTCCCAACGGAGGAAAGGAGACTGATCACTTTTACTTTGTATGAACCCTCCTGATTCGAGCTTATGCTCAATCTCTTCGTTCAAGCATCGTGGTGCTTGCTTGTGCTTGTATAGGGATTTGAGAAGCAACTACAGATGATCTGTACCATCATCAAACCCCTCAGCTTGTTTGAAGTATAATTCTTCCTCTAAAGGGCCGTTGAGCAAGGTGTTCTTAACATCCATTTGGTAAAATTCCCAATCTTTGTCTGCTGCAACGGTCAGCAGTGTATGGCTGGTTCCAGAATTTGATGGAAGCCCTTGGCCACCAACCTGGTGTTGTGTTTTTCAGTCGATCCTGCCAGGTTCCTTCTTGTCTTGTACACTCATTTGACACCTGGTTTTGCGCCCAGGTGGCAGAGGAACAAGTTGGTACATACCGTGCTCCAATAGAGCATTCAGTTCAGCAACCAGATCCTTCTCCCACTCAGCAGCATCAGCGTCCCCCCTCACCTCTGCAAGTATTTGTGGCTCGACTGTGGTGTGATCAACATGTGCTGTGCCAACTGTGTGGTAGACCTGCTTATGATCTACACAGGGAAGATTGCATAATGTACGTCACACTGGCTCAGGCGAAGGTGGCCTCACTTCCTCTGTACTGTTGTGAGATGCTTGGGTATGCAACCCTGGCGGTGAGTGTGGGCCACTGGACTCATAAGGTCATTGGGAGTTAGAATATCTGTGGGAACTGTTGATGGCACCTTTGTATACCTTCCGTGTCTTGCACTCCTGAGGGAGCTGTGAACGTGTGAGGGAAAACCACAGGCACACTCACATAGCCTGGGTGCTGGTCAGGGATGGTGGTGTGTGGGACATGATGCAAGGTACATATCTTGAGACAGCGAGCTCAGAGAAATTGCGGGGTCAGGGCACCCTCTCACCTCCTGGTTTACAGCCCTCCAGAGCTGCAAACCAGGAGACCAATCACCTTTCCCCGGAGCCTTTGCGCAGGTCTTCAAGGAACCTGCCCCAATTAGATGATAAGCAGTTTTACAATGTGTTCGGCACGTGTGCATCTCAAGTGGAGAAAAATGAGCCGACCACTCTTGCTGAAACAAGTGGGCATTCCAATGCAAATGAATGGGAACAAGCCATGGCGAATGAAATAAACGCTCTATTGGAACACAACGTATTTGAACTTGTCCCTTTCCGTCCAGGCCGTAAGGCCATTGACGGGAAATGGATCTACAAACTCAAAAGGAACTTGGCAGGAATGATCGACAAATACAAGGCCAGGTTGGTAGCCAAGGGATTCCACCAAAACCCAGGTCAAGACTTCCCTGAGGCATATGCTCCAGTCGGGAAGTACACAAGCAGTCGAGCCCTATTGGGGATTGCTGCTCTTGAGGACTGGGAAATCCATCAAATGGACGTAAAAAATGCATTTCTTAATGGGCCACTAGAAGAGGAACTATATGTACGGCAGCCTGGCAGGTTTGACCATGTGACAGACAGAGTGTGGCTGCTTCTGAAAGCCCTCTATGGACTGAAGCAGGCACCACAGTGCTGGAACAAAGAAATGAAACAAACACTCGACAAAGGTGGATTCATCCGAAGCATGTCTGACCCCTCCCTCTTCCTTCGCTGGATGGAGGAGACACTAATTGCTCTCATTGTCTGTGTAGATGACTTGCTCATTCTCTCCCCTTCCCTCACCCTTGTGGCCAACACCAAAGCACTGCTCACTGCACACTACCGCATGACAGACACGGGAGAGGCACGTGACTTCTTGGGCATGACCATAACACGGGACCGTAAGGCACGCACACACAGAAGGTTCATTGTACATCTCACATCACGGTTTGCGTAACTTGTACAGCACCTCCCACGACAGTGCACACCCATGAGCCCTGATTTCTATGCACACCTACTGGATGCCAACACCACTGAGTACGGACCAGAGACGGACCCCACACTGTACAGACAGATGCTTGGTAGCTTGAGCTACCTAGCCACTACAACACGACTGGACATTTCTTGCACAGTCAACATGCTTGCCCAGTTCAACCAGAAACCCCGCACTGCCCATCGGAAGGCACTCCTGAGATTATTGTGGTATGTGCTGGACACCTCCACTGTCGTTCTTGTTTTCTCTCCAACACAAGCCTCTCTGCTGGATGGTTAATGTGGCAGTGACTATGCACGTGACAGAGCAACACGCAGTAGGGACGGGTGGGTTTGTTTTCTTCTGGACACTGCAGTCTCATGGCGCAGTGCAAAGCAGTCTTGTGTGGCAAAGAGTGTGGCTGAAGCTGAGTATATGGCGCTTTGGAAAGCTTCGTGCGAAGAAATTTGGTTGCATCGGCTGTTGGATGAGTTGGGTTTTTCCGTTGGTGATGTCTCACTGCATAGGGATAGCTCAGCCGCTTGTGGCATCACAGCGAATGACGGAGTGCTGCACCCACGCACAAAGCACATAAGCGTAGAGTACCACTTTGTACGTGAGGCAGTTGAAGCAGGCTCAGTAAGCGTGTGTGACATCAGTGGTGCAGAGTAACTTGCAGATCTTCTCACCAAGGCTGTCCCCTCATACGCACTGTTTACCCAACTCTCCCAACTTGGGTGTATGCCTCTTGCACCCTTGGCCAAGGGGGCGTGTTAATCCATGTCCTCTGGTTTTCTCACGTATGTGTCCTCGGGTGTGCAGGGCATGGTGACCCTGAGACCAGTGGAGATCCACGTTGAGACTACGTGTGCTTGCCATAGTGCGTAGTGCCAGCATTCTCAGGCTGCATGACTCCTCTCGGCATGGCCCCATGCCCTCCACCCTCATCGGACGCTTCAACCTTCTCACGTCGTCATCGAAACCTTTAGATTTTCTATGCAGTGGACTGAACTTGCTTCATTGGAATTTGTCTATTTTGTTCGTGTGTCTTGCCCCTCATACCTGGACTGGGTTAACCTCTGGATGTCTTTAGTTAGTTGGGTAGACTAGAAAGGAACAAATAGGAAAATCAAGAGGTGGGATGATGCAAAGGGCGAGTTCGTCCTCAGAAAAGGCAGCGAGCAAGCGAGTGAGGCCGGCAAGCCTCGCTTGCTCACTCGCTCGCTCGATCTCTGGTCACGCCGAGCGAGGCTCGAAAGTTGAGCCTCGCTGCTCCCCTCTCTTGTTTGCGTCTCTGGGACACTTAGACGTTTTTTTGTGCAAAGCTGCACCCATGGTATTTTGAGGCTAGCGCGCTCATATGATGACCAATCCACATGATTCAAGTTGCATTTGAAATGTTAGGAATTTCTCAGTCAAACCTTGTGCATGATGCATGAGGTGGGACTCGCTTAACCGAGCAACCTACGTCCTCCATGTTGATTGATTTTTGCCCCTTGTTCAGTGTTGTAGGACAGATCGGGAATGCTCTTTCCCTTGTGGAGGTATGACCCCTGGATTTGTTGTAGAGTGAGTCAACTATGGTCTATTTTGTGTGAGATATGACCTATGAGTACACTATGTGGGTGAGTGGTTACCTTGGCCATTTTGTTCATTTGGCCAAGTGAGAGGTCATGAGTTTGATTTCTGGCCCCATGTACATCTTGGTTGCTATGAAAGCTTCCAAGAAAGAAATTCCGTAGCTTCTTCGACACTACATGGTTGATCTGTCACCTTCACACTAGGATGCTTATGTGCCAAGCCCACAGCGCAAGTCTATTGGTGATGTGGCTGGTTCAGGCCACTTCCCAGGAATTTGCTTTTGAGTTCTAGGACTGGACAGACAGCTATAAAAGGACTTGTCTTGCATGCTAATCAATTAATCCTTGCTTGATGCTCTCTTTTGTATTGACGACTTGAGCTCTTCATGAGATGTGATGCTAAGGCGTTAGTAATCTTGAAAGTGAAGTGTATGCCTGATTAAGTTTGGGGTGCATGACACATGTCAATGAAGGAAGAAGGTGTTCAAAACCTTTGTGAGCTTTTCGGTTTCGCGGCTTCTCTGCCAGAGGTGGTTAGCTCAGTATCTAATACTCAACTCATGGAAACTTCTTATCTTGTGTCTTTCTGAGTGCGCTTTGCAACATTTATGGCATCTCTCACACCCTCACTTCCTCGTTCTCTATCCCTCGCATGTTTCCACCACCTACTCCTCGCCACCCTTATTGTTGAGCCAGGCTACACAGATTGAACCGAGAGCGACTGCTACCGGAAAACTCTGGCAGCCTGATCCCATCAGGATTAGCAATCGATAACAAGCTGGCACAGTGAATGTAACTTCCATCACATGCATGTTGAAACTCTCCCATAGAATCCTCAAGTGTATTTGGGCATGCGAAAAAGGTCGTGAGCATATTAACATCATAGTAGGCAGTCCACTCAGCTGGCACAGTCATTTGCTCGTGCCGAGATCTATGGAGCTGCAAAGTGTTGTGTCATGGAGAAGGCATCAAGCCACTTGGACTAGTGTGAATACCTCGTTTTAGCCAAGCACCACTCGTCAAAAAAAATTTTGTAGATTTACTTGCCTGCACAAGAGGACAGAGGTTTTACCGCCAAAAATTTGACCAGAAACCAGCAATGTGTACTGAGTGATAGAATGCATACGTGTAGTCTCTCAATTTCTTTAGCACCATGCTTTAAAGGGCTTGCTTTGAAGAGCTTGCTTTAAAGAGTCCACCATTAACCATGCCTCCTCATTCCGTCGAGGTATGGATAATTATGGGCTCTTTACACATTGGTTTGTTAGTGTCTCCCTGAGGTGTATGATTTTATCCTTTATGAAGCAATTGACCCCTCTCAGTGTATATGGAACGGTTGACCCCCACTTCTATGGGAGGGGGTCCAGTGTGTGGGGCTAATATATGAGGGTAGTGCGCTCGTTTCCCATACCAAAAACACACTGATCATGCTCTCTGTGCGTGATTTTGTCTTACATAGGAAATTTCACCATGGAGGGGTCCAGTGTGTGGAACTAGTGCATGAGGGTAGTGCATTAGTTTCTTATTCAAAAATACACTAATCACGCACTCAGTGCATAATTTCATCTTAAATGGAACTTTGGATCTCCATCCGTATGGAAGGGTCTAGTGCATGGGGGTAGTGTATAAAGGCAGTGTGCTCATTCTCCATACATAAATACACTGTTTAGGCACTTAGTGGATAACTTTGTCTCATTTGGAACATTGGACCCTCACTCCTATAGGAAGGTCCGGTGCGTGGGACTATTGTAAGAAGATAGTGCGCTCATTTTCCAAGCAAAAGTACACTAATCATGCACTCAGTGCAAGACTGTGCCTTGTGTAGAACCTTAGACCTCAATTAATATTGGAAGATCCAGTGCGTGGGTTAGTGTATGAGAGCAGTGTGCTCGTTTTCCATATAAAATACACTAATGATGCACTAGGATTTTGTGTGATTTTGTCTTATATGGAACATTGGACCCTCACTCCTGAAGGGAGGTTCAGTGTATGTGGCTAGTATGTGAGGAAAATACCCTCGTTCTCCATATAAAAATGCACTAATCACACACTCACTATGTGTTTTTGTCTTATATGGGACCTTTGACCCCCACACTCATGGGGTGGTCTAGTATGTGGGGCTAATTTATGAGATGAGTACGCTTGTTTCTCATGTACAAATACACCAATCACGTACTCAGTGCATGCTTTTGTCTCATATGGAACATTGGACTCCCAACCTTATGGGGAGGTCGAGTACGTGGAGGTTGTGTATGAGGGCAGTGTGTTTATACTCCACATAGAATTACACTGTGTTCAAGCACCCTGTACATGATTTTATCTCATATTCAACATTGGACCCCTACTCCTATGCAGGGATCTAGTACATCGGGCTAGTGAATGAGGATAGTGTGTTTTTTCTCCATACAAAAATATACTGATAACGCACTTAGTGCGTAAATTTTTCCTATATGGGTATTTTGATTCCCACTCCTATGTGGGAGGTCCAGTGTGTCGAGCTAGTGTTGGCACTAGTGGGTGTGCAGGTACCCTCAAGGATGCTTAGCCTTCACTGGTGCACGCTACCAATGTTTGGAGCAGCCAATGGACATGAATGGTGAAGAGTGTGGAGTACAAGGATCATGAATGTGAGTGGACAGAACAAGTCGCATTCAGGATAACTGAATCTAAACACTATTTTGTTTCTCTGCGGAGTGAGACTACATAAAAAAATTATAGCCTGTGATCTAATCCATCCAACGCATCCAAGCACCCCCAAATCAGAGCGGTAGAGCCCCTGCTACGACCATCGAAGTAACCCTTGGCAACGGGAGGCGCTTTGACAGTGATCCATCGGAGTACCTTTCCTCACCCGGAAGTCAAGGAGAAGTTCACCCTAGTCAATTAGGTCCCTTTGGTTGCTTCATTTGTGACCCTGGTACATTATGAGCCCATTGGAGTCTGGTACCTACCATGGTTGGCAAGATAATCCACCAGTGGTGGATTATCCTGCCACCCATGGCAGGTACCAGATTCCACCCGCCCAACATCTGAACTTGGAACTAGGCACACTTTCTAAGTACTCACTCGAATTGAGCGATTCAAAAATTGATATTGCATGAAAAAATCCAAGGAACCCAAATCTAAAGTTAGATTAGTTATTCGACCACATCTCAGTGGTCGAACCAGGGAATACAATCAACGGCACTCATGGCATGGAGCACACCATGTCAACAACCTCTCCCTTACACCGCAGCCTTGGTGCCCTGTCCTTGGAACCTGTAGCATTTCAAACCTCACAGCGCAGTCCAAGCTCCATGCAGCTCACTTTTTGCCTTTCATTGGACTGTGCCTTGGTCATGGCGTCGGTGAGCATGCACTTAGTGCCACAATGCACGATAGTCGCATCTCCTTTCGCCACGAAGTCCCGCGCGTAGTGATGCCAGATCCCGATGTGCTTGGTCCTCCTGTGCAGCACCGGGTTCTGGGTGAGGCTGATGGCACTCATGTTGTCAATATTGAGCGCCGTTGGCCTCTCTTGTGGTACCCCGATCTCCTTTAGCAGCCGCAGCAGCCACGCCGCCTCCTTTGTGGCTTCCACAAGTGCGATGTACGCCGCTTTGGTGTTGGACAGTGCCACATAGTCCTGCTTCCCGCTTTCCCATGAAATTGTTGCACCGCCAAACACAAACGTGTACCCCGATGTTGATTTTCTGTCACCTACATCACCAGTCCAGTCGGCATCGGGGTAGCCGACCAAGTCAAGGGAGTCGTTACGTACTCCACCTCCAAACACGAGCCGCGAATTTTTTTCACCTTGAGGTAGTGGAGGATCCGCTTCACCGCTTGCCAATGCTTCGGCCCGGGATCAGCGATATAGCGGCTCACTTGGCCCTCTGCAAAGGCCAGGTTGGTTCACATTTCCACCATGGCGTACATGATGCTCCCCACTACAAACTCCCCATCTCCCCATCTCCCCATCTCCTCCTTTTCCTCATCTGAGCTCAGTCCCATGGTCAAGCTCAACTCACATGTGGTGGTCATGGGTGTACCAATGGGGTTGCACTCCTGCACAATGTAGCGACGGAGCACCTCTTGTACAAACTTTGCCTACTCCATCTCAAATGTGTGTGCCTTGTGGTCCCTCTTAATGGCAACGCCGAGATAGTACTCGAGCTCGCCCATGTCAGCCATTTTGAACCGACCGTCCTTCTGCCATTTCAATTTCACCAACTCCTCCATTTCCTATGACATGGGGATGAGGTCATCCATGAAAAGAACCACAATTTGGTACAATACCGGCTGCTTTCGCACGCACATACTGTTATCCTCCTTGCAGCGCTTGAAGCCAAGCTCGGCCATGAAGCCATCCATTTTCACGTACCACATGAGTGGCGCTTGCTTCAGCCCATATAGCGCCTTGCGAAGCCAGCACACCTTCCCCGGTGGCACGTCCACCCTCTCCGGCACCTTTATGAGGACCTCCTTGTCTTGTTCACAATAGATGACAGCTGTTTCATGTCCATTTGTTGGATTTCATAGTTGTGTGCCGCCATAGAGAGGATGGTGCGGACGGAAGCCAACCTCGCCACCGGTGTGAAGTTTTCATCGTAGTGTTTACCCTTTCGCTGGACGTAACCTTTCACTATCAACCGCGCCTTGAACTGCTCCAATTTCTACTCCTTGGTGAGCTTCTTCTTGAAGATGCACTTGGAGCCGATGATTTTTTGCGCCCTATAGCCTTTCGATCAGATCCAAGTTCCATTCTCCTCATCGGAAGCGCGTTCAGATTTGATAGATCCCTCCCACTCAGCCCCATCCTTCCACTGAAATGTCTCCTTGATGGTCTCAGGCTCCTCTTGCACAAAGGACGCTTGAGTGGATTCAATCCAAATGCCCTCCGTTGCATCATATTGTTTTGCCATCCTCCTTCCGTGTCCAATTCTCTAAGGCTTCTGCTGTTGAGGGTGCTACTACTGTTGCCATTGCTACTGTTGCTGCTGCTGCTACTGCCTTCTCGTGACGCCACTCGCACCGCTAGCCTGCTCCCCCTCTCTCCGGGACCATGGAGATGTGGGCTCACTCCCCTCCTCCTCGTTCAGCCCCACTGCTGCCGACGAATCGGACTCATTGTCCGACTTGAATGAATGCAAATGAGCCGCTCCCCCATCCCCTGGATAGTTCCTGCCGGTTGGAGCAGATCTGATGTCACCCTCTTTTGCGTCCTCCGACGTCTCCCCCTCAAGGAGTGGCAGCCACTCTCCCCTCTTGAAGAGACCCGCATCCTTGTCCGTCCAATGGCTGTCCTCGTCGAATGTGATATGAATCTTCACAATCTGTTGCCTCCGTGGGTCAAAGAGCCAGTATGTCTTGCTCCTGCTCTCGTACCCAATGAAGATGCACCAGCAAGTCCGCGGTTCTAGCTTTCCCCGCCCCTCCCATGCCTAACAAAATCATGTACAATACAGCCAAACGTGCAGAGGTGAGCCACAATTGGCTTCCTCCCGCTCCACACGTCTTGTGGCATCTTCCACACCTTGGACTCCGCGTCTTTTAGCGGCTTCATCAGTGTCAGGTTCACGATGTACACGCCTGTCCGTACCGCCTCCTCCCAGTACTTTTGCGCGAGGCCGGCATCACTCAATATTGACCAGACCATGTTGAGGATAGTGCGGTTCCCCCTCCTGGTGACATTGTTTTGCTGTAGAGAATGTGGCATATCTTTTACCACGTAACCCCCTTGCTCTTCAGCCATGTCGATCAGTCCTCGTACTCATCATTGTTGTCCCTCCAGAACGCCTTCACCTTTGAATCTGTTTGTCGCTCCACTGCTGCCACGAACTACTCCATGCATGACAGCACATCACTTTTCTTCTTGATGTTGTAGAGGTAAATTTTGTCGCTGTATCACCTTCATCGATGAAGGTGAAAAAGTAGCATGTTCCACCAATAGAGGGCTTGAACGGTCTGCACACATCTGCGTGTACCACCTCCGAATTCGCCAATGCATGTGTCCTTTTTCCATCAAAAAGGTTGCCACGTTGCCTTACCGACCACGTATGGCTTGCATACCGCATTCTTGGCTGCATTGAGGCTCTTGAACTCAAGACATGACACCACTTCCTTCTTTATCGTGTCCCTCACTGTTGAGCGAGCAATGTGACACAAGCGGCGGTGCCATAGGTCCAGGTCTCCTTCGTCTTTCTTCACGAGGTGGGAGACGTCGGACCCCGCCTGGCTGCCAAGGATCTTTCCACGGAGCAGGTACAAGTCATCTTCTCCCTTTCCATGTGCAATTACCTTGCCTTCCCCCTCCTCTCTCATAATGGCCTCCTTAATTTTTAAGAGCACCTCGAGCCCCTTGTCGGTAAGGCGGCTCACTGAAAGCAGATTCCTCCCAAATTTGAGCATGTGGAGCACATTGTGAATTGTGCTTGTGAAAGCCTCCCCTGTCCACATCCACCTCGATGTGAACATTTCCTTCACAGGCAACCAACTCCATTTTGCCGTTGGCCACCATCGGGCGCTGCTCCAAGGCGCCATAGGTGACGAATGCCGTCCGTCTGCATTGCCTTTGGCTGCCCGATCTAGAGTCAATAATGGTGACTCCTAGATCCACTAAGTCGTTGGACTCTTGTGCCATCATTGCGTAGTCGTCCTTCTTTCTAGCCTTCCCCGGCTGGTCCAATTTCCTATTGGGGCAGTTGCATGCTTAGTGGCCTTCTTTGCCACACACGTAGCACTCCCCCTTCGTGCCCTGCTTGGCACCATTCCCCTTCTTGCTTCCCCCTCCATCTTGAGGACGGACGACATAGGCAGAACTTGATGTTAACCCAATCTCTCTCTGACCACGTTCCACCCATTCATTTTGGACGTACTCAGCCACCTTTGGATACTTCAGCTCCTGGTGGAGCAGCCGCCAACAACAGTGATCATGGGACTCCAACTGTCCGGCAAGGCCAGAAGGAGGATCATGTCTTGTAGCTGAGGGCCAACCTTTCACCCGGTGGCTACACACTCGGCATTAAGGAACTCCATATGCTGCATGATCTCCATGATGCCATCACCTTTTTTGGCTTGGAGGGTGACAAGCTTCTGATTAAGAGCTCATTAGCAAGGTTTCTGGACTGGTAGATGGTATAGAGTTTCTTCAAGGCCTCCGTAGCCTCCGTGCATCCTTGAATGAGTTTGCGCTGCATCAGAAAAAGTGTTATTACCAACAAGGTAAGCACCTTCTTATTGCACTTCTTGTACTTGTCCACTTCCTCGGGCATTGCGCTATTTAGAAGGGTGGTTTCTTCACCCTTGACCAGCTCAAGAAAGCCCTTGTCATCAATGTAGACCTCAAACTCCACCTCCACAAGGGGAAGCCATTCCTGTCGAACTCCGTGACGGCGCTGATGCTCTCTTGCCCGGTCTTTGTCATGGTGTGACGATAGCATGAAAATAGTAGAGCTAGGGTCCTTCGAGGCACGTGGGCCCATAACCCTTTCTTGGCACTAGAGGATGTGGAGGCATCCTCGAGGATTCCTAGCCTTCACTGGTTCACACTACCAATGTTTGGAGTAGCCAATGGATACCAATGGTGAAGAGTGTGGACTACAATGACATGACTTGTTTTTCCCACTCACGGATGTGAGTAGGAAGAACAAGTCGCATTCCAGAGAACTGAATGGAAACATGATGTTGTTACTTAGTATAGTGGCATTACATCTGGTTCTTCGAGCCTGTGATCTAATCTTTCCATTGCATCCAAGATCACCCAAATCAGAGCAGTAGAGGCCCTGCTACGGCCATTGAAGTAGTCCTTGGTCGAGCTGCCCACCTTACCTTACGCTCTAGGCAGCAGGAGGTGCATCGATGGTGACCCGTCAGAGAGTCTTTCATCACCCAGAAATCAACGAGAATTTTACCCTGGTGAGGGAGGTCCCTCTGTTTGTTTTGTTTGTGGCCCCGGTGCATTTGGAGCCCATTGGAGTCAAACTTGGATCATTGGCAGTGGATTATCCCGCCACCCATGACGGGTACAAGATTCCACCCCCCCAACACCCCAACTTTGGGCCAGGCTAACTTTCTGAATAATCACTCAAATTGAGCAATTACAAGCTCGATCTTGCATGGAAAATTTTGAGGAGACCAAATCTAACGTCAGATCAAGTGTTCGACCACTCCTCAGTGGTCACATCAGGGAATGCAATCAACGGCACTCATGGCAAGGAGCACATCATGTCAACACTAGTGAAAGAGGACAGTGCATGCGTTTCCCATACACAAATACACTGATCATGCACTCAGTGTGTGATTCCGTGCTATGTGGAATTTTGGATCTACACTCCTAAGGTGAGTTGTAATGCATGGGACTAGTGTATAATAGCAATGTCTACCCCTCCTCCATGTAAACATACACAAAATGTGTACTCAGTGTATACAAACACTATAACGATACACTTCAATTTCAGTGCTCTTGCTCAGTACGAGCGCACTAAATGGGCACACTAAAAATCCAGTGTGCGAAAATAACACCACCGGGCATACATGGAATTGAGTCCCTCATAGCAATGTTCTTTGTGTGAGAGGACGATGTGATGAACAAAACGTGACAGGCGGCACAGCGATGGATCAACAGATGGCAAAGATACTTCGAATTGTTAACATTAATCAATCAAAAAATAAGCAAGGAGTATATGTATCCTCCTCCTCACCTAGGCAAGCGTGCATGCATTTACACAAGTGATGTTGTGATGTGAGCCGTCACCATCTATCTGTAAAGCTTACTGTGACCACTCGACCAGCTCCATGCTCGTGCAGATGCGGACACAGCTGAAATTGGAGCACGGACAAGTACTGATCCCACTTACCAGCAGCTGCCACATAGCTACCAGGACGACTCGGGTGCGTGTTGGTGTGCTCAGCATTTTTTTTTTCAGTTGCTAGAGTTTTCTTGGTAAGCTGGCTCTTGAGTCAGATTTGCATGTTTTCCATTGTGTTTTCACCGATTGGTGTCGTACCTGTGTGTGTGACCAGTCTAGCATCCGGCTAAAAATCATGTATCTCTAGATTCAGATGGTATTGCGCTTGGATGCCTCTGCACATACTTATGGAAGAAAAACTTGTTATGTGCTGGTTTAAGGACAAACTGACACTGCCAGGTGCGTCAGCTGCCGTGCACAGCGGCAGGTATTCATGTTGTCTTCTGATCACTTGTCTTTTTCTTCTTACATTACTAAGTTGTTGGAGCTCATGAGACTTTGCGAGTCTCCCTAGCCTAACCCTTGCTGTTTCTTGTACCTGCTTGCTAGTGCGTTAGCTGACTGGACAGTGTCGCCACGTCACCAACAGCAGGCTAGGAGGCTAGTAATTTCTCATAGTATCAAAATTGCAAGACCCTTTCTAAGTGAGCTGCACCGCAGAGATGCAGCAGCAATAGCAACAATGAGACTCATCGCAGAAGTTGTATCATGGGACCCGCAGCAGCAATCTTCAGCAACAGAGGCGTCGTCCCAACGTCAGCAACAGCGGCATCATCACGTGACTGTTAGATTGGGCCACAACACCAGCAGTAGCAACGTGAGTTACTGCCACCATCGTAACAACAGCAACCGCAATAGCGACGAGCTACAGCATCCGAACCGAGCGGTAGTGGCAGCAATGGGTTGAAGCAACAGCTTGTCTAACTATGACCCATGACACAACAACCAAGGAGAAGCAACTCGTGGAAGCAGCTCGCAGCAGTGGCTACAAGCAGCAGCAGCAAGCAGTGGCAATGGCACCACACGACTGTGGAAGCAGCAAGCACAAGAAGTGGAAGAAGCAGCCGCAAGCAGCAGCAACAACAGCACAGCAACAGCAACAGATGCGATAGCAGTACAGCAGCAGCATTCCAACTGCTGCAGTGGTAGCAGCAACAGCAGCACCATTACCACTGCAGCAGCACCGCACCAGCGGTAGCAGCTACAACAGCATAGTATTAGTCGTAGCAACTGCAACAGCAGCAATCCTGCGGCAGCAGCAGCCACGGCTGCTGCCTTGTGCAGCAATGCTGCTGCACAACAGCTACTGCTCGGCAGTGTTGCACAGCACTGCTGCAGTGCTCAATAGATCTGCTGCAGCTACGCAGCAGCTACACAGGTCTTTGCGAGCCCCTGCATGTCTTGATCAACTCTAACAGTTATTGATTCCGACAACGGATGTTCCAATCCATACTTAGTGGTCACATGGTGCCAGGCGGAGACAAGGGAAATATTCTGACTGATCCCTCTGGCTCCAGCTCCCTTTCGGGCTCATGGAGTCCACGTACTCAGGCGATTGACGAGCTACAATAGGCGCAGGGTGAGATTAAGCGCCAGTAGCAAGAGCAGGTGGCCACTCTCTGAGGAATCCAGACCTTGTTGGAGAGGCTACCAAGATCGTAGCTGACTCCACTTGGTGCAACTGGATCCACACCGCAGGAATAGCCAAATACATCCACAAGCTCCACAAGGTAGAAGCAGGTATCAAAGGAGAAGGATTCGAACGAGGAGGAGGTAGATGCACAGACACACAAGATTTACACGTAGCTGGATTGCCAACACCTTAGCCCACAGCACACAAGTTCGGGTGCATCAGTGGCACCAACGCGTCAGACCCCCTCGAGACTGACCTCTCCTTTAAAAGACTGTGCATTCCAGGGACGCTCGCTCCAACGCCTGGAGTTGCCCTCCCCACAAAGCGGCGACCGAAGGACTTTTAGACTTTGCCACCCTGTAACGATAGTGATGTTGGGTTTGAATTCTAGGAGGTAATCTTTCAGGCATAGGCTGAGGCACAGGGGGTGTGGCCCTGTTACCTGAGCCAGTACCAGACTGCTTATGCCCGCCAGATTCAGAAAGTAGTGAGGGCCATGCACGGTCTTGTCTACGTTGTTCCTCAAGAGAGGGTCGTGGACTTTCATCCTTCCTTAGACGCACCTGGGACATGTGATGGGGCTGACCCTCGCTGCGGGTGGGAGTTGGCCCTCACCTTATTCTATGAACACACAAAGTACATTTCTATTGAGCATCACTTTGTTTATGATCTTAAAGAGCGACAGGTTTTGTGATGTATATGCACACTATCTAACGAATCTTTGTTGTGGCCTCCCGGCTGGTGTACATGCTCATCTAGAGAACTATCTTTGCTGACGTTGACAACGGTGGACACTGAGCAATGGAGGGGACATCACACCGTTGTGAGAGACATGGCGTCTGTATCCTCTGTGGATTCTCCCTCTTTGGTAGCAATGTGTGGCCAACTCCATCAGCAGCAGCCACCGTCATTCATGTCACCAACAGTCATAGGCAGCAATTTTGAGTAGCATAGAGTCTGATTAGCTTCAGGCAGGCATAACTCCTCTGTGAGATTTTTCTAGATGATTGTGACTGCACGACTGTGTTTGTAGCATGCATATTTTGGTATGATCCAGTTTTCAGAAGGAAAAAAATGGACGGCGCCCGGGTTTGGGGCTTTCATTCCTCTGGCAGGGCTCGCTAAGAAAACCCCACAGGCCACAAAATAGTGCATTTCCCTGATTGGCTGGTAGATTGAGTAACAAGCTTCGTATCAGAGCCATAACATAGCAGATGCAATAGAATGAGCACTAGCAGTGACGTACAGGTGCCAGCCAACGTTGGTAGACCTCCATATGCAGCAGTGTAGGGAAAACTCTACTGGATTTTTTTCCGAAGAGTTAGCCTTGCTTGGTGGCAGCTTCAAGACTTTCCTGACGTAGGAGAAGTGCTGCAAAAAAAAATCTGCATTAGCCCCATGGCGGTCATAGCGTAGGTGGTCACACAGCCAATGTAAAGCAGCATGACGGCGACGGCAGAGCCGATGCAAATGGCGAAGGCACTGCCACGCAGAACGGGAGTGTCCCCATGCTTCCCCTTGTTTTTTACTCCTCCTACTCCATATTTCTCATCTTTCCCTTCCTTCCGGGTGCAATCACGTCAGCAACTAAGGAGTCAGTGAGACCACAGCGGGAACCAAAAGAAGAAAAAAAATATCGCATACTCGCATGTGCTTGCGCTCCCTCGTTTGCTCGCTGCCTCCCACACGGCATGAGCAGTAGCTACTACTACTACCACAACAGCAAAGCAGCAGCAGCAGAATGCAGCGGTAGCAGCTATAGCAGTGCGGCGGTGACAAGCAGCAATAGCGTAGCTGTAGCATGAGCTACGCGCAACAGCTGGAGCAGCACACAATAGATACGGAATCACATAGTAGCAACTCCAGCAGAGTAGCAGCAGCAGCTCATAGCAATCACAGCAGAAGCACGCAATAGTTGCAACTGTTGTACCATCGCACATCTACTACAGGCTGCCGGCCACCAACCACCACCAAAGAAAAAAGGGGAAATTTGAGTACATCAGGAAACCCCCCGATGGGGGTACCTGTGTACTGGTAGGGTAATTCTAAGAAACCGTCAAAAGGTCATTTTCTCTCCTTTTTCTTACATCCTAAAAAAAAGTGGTTCTTGGAGAATGTTCACAATCTCCAAGAAACCAAGAATAGCAACAACAATCCAATCCATATTGTACTTCAGGCCAGGCCATCATTAGTCACCTTCTGAAAAGCTTCAGCCACCTCAAGATGGGTGACTCTGAATCTCTCACCACATTTTGGCACCACACACATGATCTTCTATTTTGGCTCAGCAAGGCTCGTGTACTTCCGCTGGCCACCCTTCTTACCATCAAGAATGGCGCTACTGTCTAATACGCAAAGATCCCCATGGAACTCAACCTCAGGATTGTCAAGGCCATGGCATCCCAGGACACTCTGATGTCTTTTTTCTACTCCTGGTTCCTGAAATACGAGGAGGTGATTTAGGACACCTACCTATAGCGTGGAGACACGTTAGCATTGGCAGCCATCAGCTCTGCCTCTCCTACGCATCAGTCCTCTTGAACCTCTAGTATCGCCAGAGTCACGAGGGATGCAGGTCTTGACAAGGGAGGGTATGGGAAGAAGGGGAAGGGCAAGACCAAGCAGCCATCCGATAGCAGCTCCTCTCATGGTAGCTCTCTTATCTGCCACAACTGTGGGCAGTCGCATCATGGTTGGTACACCTGCCCACTACCTACTGACGAGTCTTGTGGCATCACCGCCATGCATCAAAAGGGTGAGTTGTTCCTTGTCGTAGCTAGAGTCTCCATAGCCTCTCCTGTCAGTGCTTCTTCAGTGACCTCCTCCTCCGCCAGCACTACAACAGTTGCATCTGGGTCCTGGGCCCCTCTTATGCCTTCCATCAGGCCTGATACTACGTGGACTCCATGTCCGAAGTGGTCACCTCCACCGTCGCAGCTCAGCTACCTCTTGGCACCACCTTCTGGCATGGCCACACTGCCAGTACCTCTCGACTCCTGGGCCCCCTACTCATGAGCACGAGCCAAAGGATTTCATTGTGCACTGTATTGGCATCCCCCCTCGTCAGTCCCACGGAAGTAAAATTTGTATATCCGCTAGCGAGGATGCTGCAAATAGCTGTTAGACTCAGACTGCTCTCCATGGTGACCCTCTTGTGGATGCATGTTTTTTCTGTACTTCCATCCTGGATGATCTTGTCTGGCTTGATGATTGGCAGACATGCTTTATATCTGTCTCCTATGTAGCACCCGTTGTCTGAAACCTGATAGGTCATCAAATGCAACATTACAACGTTTTTCCGTGACCCTGGTGGTAATTGGATCATCGACTTCGATACTATGCATCACATGACATCATTTTTCCAGGATTTTAGTATGCTTGGCCTGTTTGGTGATTTTGAGATTGTTCTGACTGCATCCGACCAGGTGCTTCCTGTTTGTGGTGTTGGCATTGTCCGCTTTCAGGGTCCGTCTGGTGACGTCCATGTCACCGATGTGCTCTATGTACTTGGCCTTCATCCCAACCTTCTGTCCGTTACTGCTCTGGACCGCATGAGCATGGATTCTCTGTATTCTTGTGGCATTGGCATACTCACCCTTTTTTCATCTTGTCATGTGATGTTGCATGCAAAATCTCGTGATAGCTTGTGGTATGCCATTCCTCTATACTCCTCATCCTCACCCCTGTCTTTGGATGGGACGTACGTCTTTGTCACAAGCACTCTCTCCCCGCAGTATACTCACCTTCTACACCATTGTCTATGCAAGGTACACAGGTCTACCATTCAGATCATGCTCCGCAGGCAGCCTACACCTGGCCTTCACCCAGCTATCTTTTAATTGCCTTGAAACACAGAATGCATCTACTGCACTCAGGGCAAGATGCACAGGTCCTCTTATCATGTCTCCTCTTCCAGAGCCTCCCACCCGCTTGAGCTAGTTGACTCTGACCTCATAGGTCCCTTACCTGTCGAGTCCATGGCAGACCGTGGTGGTTACGTTCTCATCTCAACTCATGACTTCTCTTTTTTTTTGTGGGTGTTCAGCCTCCGGTAGAAGAGTGACACAACGACAACAATTTGCGATTGGCTCTTTGGCACAGAGTGAGTGTGGTCATCCCCTTTGCTGCTTCTGTTGTGACTGGGATGGTGATTTCATGGAGGAGGTGAATGCTTTCCTCAGAACCCAGGACATTAGACATGAGACTTTTCTGAATGTTGGAACCACACCATGGATGGCGCGGTCCACACTATGGACATTGATTCAGGTCTATCCAAGGGCTTGTTCTTTGACTCCATGTCATACATGACCTGGTTCTGGAACATAATTCCCCACAGCCCCTTGTCCTGTCTTGTCACTCCCTAATGGCATTGCTGTGGATTGCAAGAAGATCTTTGTTATGCGTACATCTGGGGTTGTGTTGCCAGCGTCTGGCTCCCTGAGGACCAGCAAGAAGGCAAACTGGCTCCCCGTGGTTTTCTCTATACCTTTCTTAATGTGTCTCGTTAATCAAAGGCTTGATGGTTCTAGGACCCTGTACAAAAGCCCATCATCGAGTTGCATGGCACACTGTTCTTTGATGAGCTTTTTCTATTCTATGCACTCTCCTTTTTGTTGTGCTGGGACCCTTCCGGGCTTATTACCACCATCGTGTGGGGGAGATTCCAGACTGGTGTGAAACATTGCTCCCTTTCTATCAGTGTCTAAAGTCCTTGACTCCACCGCATTGCCTACGCCTCCACACACACCAAACACCCCCGTTGCACCAAAGTCCCCATCTATTCTTCCCATCTCATTCTACCTCTTTGGCCGCTGACTCCGCCATCCAAGCGATCAGTTTTGTCACTCCAGTTGCTGACTCAGTCAACCTGTCAATCAGTTCTCTGGTTCTTGAGTCCATCACTCTAGTGGAGCAACCCTTCATGTCCTTGCCTCCTCGAGTCCAGCATGTCCACTCGTCTAATATTGGTCCACCATACTCACATTCTCTTAGTGGCCGTCTTCATCCACGCACCACAATGCCTCCATCAGGTTCATGCTCTACCATTGCTCGGCCACCCCCAATCAGTGTGCTCCGTCCTACACTCCCTTCTCACACTGTGGTGAGTGGGGATCCCGAGACGAAGGCCTTGGGTCTAACTACCGTTACCGTTGTCACGTTGGACCTTCATCCTCGTTGTGTATCGGGTTATCCCCACGCGCTGTCTTTGTCTCATTGTTGCGCTATCCACTGTGCCTTGGCATCATTTGTCTTTTTACACGCATGTCATCTCTCTATGCAGCCAACCCACACCGCCCCCGCACCTGACACTGTCCGGTGGGAGGCTATTTGTAAGGAGGAACTGACTACTATCAGTGAGCATGTTGTGTTTGAGCTAGTTGACTTGCCCCCAGGTCGCAAAGCAATTGGGGCCAAGTGGATTTTGCATTTGAAGTAGAAGCCAGATGGCATGCTACACAAGTACAAAGCCCGGCTCACAGCCAAAGGCTTTGCGCAGGTACCAGGATTGGACTTCACCCAGGTACTTACGCAGTTTAGTTGTTTCACCACCAGCTGTGCGCTCTTTAGCATGGTCGTGTGGCATGGCTGGGGGCTCCACAAGATGGACATGAGCAATATCTTCTTGCATGGCTTTCTTGATGCTGAGGAGCTCTACATGGTCCAGCCCCCAAGTTTTGAGGATGGCACTGATTTTGTCTGGTATTTATGGAAGGTCCTCTATGGCCTTAAACAATTACCTAGGTGTTAGAACACACACATCAGTGGCACCCTCTTGAAGAGTGGTCTGATGCATAGCACCACAGATCTGTCCCTCTTCTTCACCACAGTGGATACCACCGTTGTCGTGGTGCTCTTCAACGTAAAAGATCTGATCATTGCGTCACGTGACATCATCCTTGTCGTGTGAGTAAAGGATCCACGTATAAGATAAAAGATCTTCGGCCTGCAAAGTTGTTTCCAGGCATAGAGATTGAGAGCGCCCGCACCCACGGCACTCTATGAGCGTATCAGGCAGATGCACGCGTTGGCTCGGCCAACGTGTGCATCATGCTGCACACGTTGGCCGAGCGCTCTGCGGACCTCTTGCCCATTGTATCCAGTGCCTCCATACCCATAACCTCAGATGACCAGATGACGCTAAAGGCTTCCAATGAAGACACGTTAGGTATGGATGTGGACGTGACTACATTTTTTGTTTCATTGGGTCGCTCATGTTCCTCACCACCACCACACGGTCGGACATTGCCTGTGTCATGAACTTACTGGCTGAGTTTTTCCAGTCTCCATACCAGCTGTACCTAAATGCAACAATTCACGTAGTGCGGTATGTTGTCTCCATCCCACGTCGTGGTTTGACATTCCGCCACCAGCCGTCCATAGTCACCGTAGGCTACAAGGATAGTGACTGGGTAGGAAGCATGGAGGGCAAGAGCCGCACAAGATGGATCGTCCTTTTCAATGGTACGGTTGTCTCATGGTGTAGTGGCAAGCAGGGGTGCATCGCACATAGTAGTACAGAGGCAAAGTACGTGGCATTATGCAGAGGTGCATGCCAGTGGCAGGCATGGTGTGTGGCTCCATCGTGTGCTATGTGAGTTTTGTAAGCCTACATTACCCATCACACTGTACTGTAAAAACAATGGCATTCACCACCTGCACATAAAACACATCAATGTACAATATCACCATGTGTGCGCTTTGTTGCATGAGGGCAACATCCGGATTATGTGGGTTGGGACCGCGCGACAGCTGGCTGACTTCTTGAACAAGGCCTTCAAGCGTGCAACATTCAAAAAAGTTTTTCTTTTGGTTGGTGTACATCGGTGAATGTACTGTCTTGCATCTGTGAGCTCCCTTATCATTTGTTCCCTCGTGTACATCCTCACTTTTTTGTGTGCTCAACTTCACAGTTGTAAGGACCTACAACACTATGGGGACATGAGAGCACGGGGGAGCGTGACGTGTTGTGTAATGTGGATGTATCATCTCTGTACGTGTACGTACACTAGTGCCAACGGGTCATGAGGGAGTGCTTTCATTTGCGAGCGCTCTCCCTCGCTGAGTGTTGTGACATCTCGGTAAGTGTTCATGTTCGTACAGATGAATGACTTGGTGCATAATGACAACGACAGGCACTGAGCAACGAAGAGATGTGGCTTATGAGAGACGTGGCTTCTGTCTCCTCATGTGGAGTCTCCCACTTGGTTGTAGTGCACTGGCAGCTCCATCAGCAGTAGCCACCGTCACTCATGTCACCGACAGTCATAGGCGGTTGTTCTTGGAAGCGTATGCCTAGGTTCAGGCAGCCACAACGCCTCTCTGTGATTTTTTTATCTGTTTTTTATGGCATGATTATGTTTGTAGTTTTAATAATTTGGTATGGTCTGTGTTGAAGATTAACCCCTCTGCATGCCCAAGTGTGGCGTCGGGAGGCGCAAACGAGCCGCCAGAGAGAAAAATCCTCGCAGTTGGATCTAGCAGCTCAAAGATTGCTTGGATCATAAAAAGGAGGATTGCCCCTGAAATCTAAGGAGTCGCTGAATCCGGAGGAAGTTGTTTCACCGGAAGCGGACAAGTAACGAGGGAGATATGGGCTTCGAAAGTTGGGGTGTGTGCGGCGGCTCTGGGAGCCGGCCGCGGTTTGTCTATAGGTGAATAATTGACCAAAATTAGTAACAAAATTCCATCTGGAGATTTTGCTCCGGAAGGGCTGCCAAGGCGTCCGGTGAATGATCCGCCGGATGCCAGTAGTGCAGTTTGTTAGTGAGGGACTTAACCAAAATTCTGGCTCGGCGTCCGAAACTCAGAAGTACGTTTTGTTACTCGGGGACTTGGTCAAACAGGTTTTGACTCACATCAATTCTCACCACCAAAATCGATGATTAACTCATCAAAACAGACCCCAAAGGCAAGAGAGGCACCGCCACTACGTGTAGGGACATCTGCGCCTCCGGAATGGGATTTTGATTTGTCCTTGATGTGTGGGACCTTGGGGGGCAACGTGGTGCGCACCGCCAACTGAGCGGCTGGTTGGGGGTGCTGCGCTTTGGCTGACGTAGCAAGAGCTATGGTGATCCGAATCGAGTACGGTTCAGTGTGTTGGAGATCTCATGAATAGCTAGACAAATGTTCAAATTATGGCCGTGTTCACAAACTAATGCAAAATTATGTTCTTCCCTTCGCAAAAGTGACTATCTCACAACTCCCTTCCACTCTTAGAAAAATATTGTGAGGTGACCAGAAAGCTCATGCTTAGACTCAGAACCTCCACAAAATTAGTCGTGAACACAGAGAAGATCCGTCGTGGAACATTGGAACTGCCTCCACATGGGGGGCGGTTCCTGGTAGTCTGATTTTCAAGAAAAATAGTCGTCGGCCCGGTTTCGGGCTGTCGGTCGTCTGGCAGGGCTCACCGAAAAAATCCCACAGGCCACAAAATAGTGCATTTTCCTGATTGGCTGGTAGACTGAGTATCAAGCCTCATAGAGGTGAGGGCTAAGGTAAGTGTGGGAGGGGTCTCATTGTTGCTATCAACTCAGTTACTACTCACTTTTGACTTCAGGTCTAGTGCTAAACTTCATGTACGAGTTTTCCCTCTCACAGATTAGTAGCCATCGCTACTGAGGCGCTACGTTTAGGCATAGTAGGCCACTCACTTCAAACCAATGTGAGGAGGCTGAAAATAGTCTTGTCCACATAAGCACAACATTATTTCAGGTGATCTCCGTCATCAGGGTTGGTTCGGACGTGTAGCGGGATGACTTCCTCACCAAGGCACTTGCCTCATGGTGGCCATTCATTCTTTTGGGCTTTGTCCCTTGCTAGAGGGTGGCTGGGAGTTTTGTATGTGACTATGGACTATTGAGCATCTCGTTGCACACCTATGTCAGTTGTGGACATGTATGGACATGCATACCATGGGGTCATGGGCAGGTGTTGTGATGTGAACCGTCCTCATCTGTTTGTACACCTTACTATGACCAGTCGGCTGTATCCAAGCATGTGTAGATCCCTGATGCGGACCCAGCTGGCATCAGAGCACCGACGGGTGGTGAACCCATCCACCACCTGTTTCCTGACAACTGCCACGACGTCCCGGGAGCTTGCTGGGATGTTGTCCACTTGTTCTACAGTCACTAGATTTTTCTCGGTGGACTGGCTCTTGAGCCTGTAACGGCTGTGTCTCCAACTCCTGCACTGAGGTCGTCGTCAGAGTTTAGAGAATGACAACTAGATCTTGCTTGAGGGGTTTTTCATTCTACATCACTCTAGGGGCAATCATCATCAATGACCGTGCAGGGATACTCAAATGTTTTAAGTCTCCAGAGGCCCATTTCCGTTTTTACCTTGCCCCCTTCTTCTGGATCCAAAACGAGGGGGGTATTACCTCGAAATTTTGATTTCACACGAGTTTTCTGGTTTCAAAAATCTTAGTTTCACCAAAAAGAACTCGAATTTTGTTTTTCATGCGTCAGCGTGAAATCGTCGCATGCGAGACACAATAGGCGATTTTGCGCCGACATCTCTTGTGCGCCCCTCGCTTTTGCTCTTACTCTATCCCTCGTCCTCGCTTACTCTTGCAAGCGAGGAGGACAAGCAAGGGCGAGGACACAATGCCACAGGCCTCGGCCCTCGAGGCCTTGTGGCCTCCTGGCCGCTGATCGAGCCACCAGCTCAATTGGCGGCTGGTGACTTGCCGGCAGGTAGCCGGCCAGTCACTTGACCGGCCGCTGGCCACCCAGCCTGTAGGTGGTTGGCCACTTGCCAACCCTCCCAATAGCAAGGAGTGGCTTGCAGCCACCCCCTTGCTATCGCGAGATGGGAGGGCCGAACCGGCCCTCCTGCTACATTCCTCCCCACTTGTTATGAACCATCCCAATTCATGAAGAAGAAGTGAGAATGCCATATAGTGATCGTCAACATTGTGAAAGAACATAAATAATTTCAAGTATCAACTAAACATGAAAATGTGCATGGCACTTAGACCTAAGCTGCAGCTTATCAGTCAGTGGGCTAGCGCCCCCCCCCCTTTAGGCTGGAGCGTCCGCACAACAACCATGTTGGACGTTCCCAACTGTTGAAAATGTGGTTCCAACATGGCCTGACCACGTCCTGAGGTTCACAGCTCTTTTGGGCAGCAGTCTTAGACGAAGTGTGCGCTTTCTGGTCGCCACACACTATGTGAGCAGAGTTCTGACGGAATTCAGCAACACCCAATGTTCTAAGGGCTGGGGATCAATTTTGAGTGGATTACTGGACACAGACCACATCAGCAAAGTTATAGTGCTAGTCACAAGCTTTCCAACGCACAAAACCGCTTGCGATTTGGACCACCGTAGCGCCCGATACGTGATTCGGAGTGCATCATTGAGTCTCTGTCCCTGACAGAGCACTAGCGTGAGTGACGGGTGCCCGAAGCGCCCTGGACCCCAATGAAGCATCATACCGCCATTCCAAAGTGCACATGGCTCCAATGAACCATGGGATATTGCTGCTAGCATCCCCCAAGGGGCGCCTCGGCCATGGTGTGCATGGAGGGAGTCGAACTGGTCACCGCCAGATCAATTTTCCGGCCGGTTCCAAGTCTGCCGTCCAAACCCGGACGGCCAGCACCACCTCCCAACTTTGACGGACCATAACTCCCTCAATTCTTAGCCGATTGCTGCGATTCAAATTGCAGCTGGTCCAGCGTGTCCTCTAGTTNAGAGAGAGAGAGAGAGAGAGAAAGAGAGAGAGAGCAATTACGAGAGAGAACGATAGAGAGAGATATTGAAAAGGAAATTTAGAGAGAGAGGGAGAAAAGGAGAGATTGTGAGGTGTTGGAAATGTGCTTCCAACATGGCCTGACCACGTCCTGAGATTCACAACTCTTTTGGGTAGCAGTCTTAGACGAAGTGTGCTTTCTGGTCGCCACACACTATGTGAGCAGAAATCTGACGGAATTCAGCAACACCCAAAGTTTGAAGGGCTGGGGATCAATTTTGAGTGGATTACTGGACACGGCCCACATCAGCAAAGTTATAGTGCTAGTCACAAGCTTTCCAACGTACCAAACTGCGTGCGATTTGGACCACCGTAGGGCCCGATATGCGATTCGGAGTGCATCATTGAGTCTCTGTCCCTGACAGAGCACTAGTGTGAGTGACGGGTGCCCGAAGCGTCCTGGACCTCAATGAAGCATCAGACCGCCATTCCGAAGCGCACATGGCTCCTATGAACCATGAGATATTGCTGCTAGCATCCCCCAAGGGGCGCCTCGGCTATGGTGTGCGTGGTGGGAGTCGAACTGGTCACCGCTGGATCACTTTTCGGTCGGTACCAAGTCTGACGTCCAAACCCGGATGGCCAGCACCACCTCCCAACTTTGACGGACCATAACTCCCTCAATTCTTAGCCGATTGCTGCGATTCAAATTGCAGCTGGTCCAGCTTTTCCATTAGTTTCTGAAACATCCACCCATGCATGCAAACATGCACTATACAAGGATCTGGAGCCATCGCTCTGAAGACGGCAACTCCAGGGCATGGCACGGGGCAATATGTAACAATCTCCCCCTTGCTCCCGCCATGCCGGATGCCTCCCTGCTCACTCCTGCTCATCTTCCATAGCGCTCTTGAGCCCATCATAGCCCGTAAGCCCAAGGCCTGCCACACTGAGGACATGCCGATCTAAGGGCTGCGCCTTGGTCAAGCAATCCGCGAGCATGTGCGTTGTACTACAATGTTGTAGCACAACCTGTCCCTTTTGGACCATGTCGCGCGCATAGTGGTAGCGCACGTCAATGTGCTTCGTCCTCCTGTGCTGCGTCGGGTTGTTGGTCAGTGAGATGGAGCCGGTGTTGTCCTCTTGTACCACCGTAGGCTCCCGTTGCGGCACGCCGAGCTNTTTTCCGGCCGGTACCAAGTCTGCCGTCCAAACCCGGACGGCCAGCACCACCTCCCAACTTTGACGGACCATAACTCCCTCAATTCTTAGCCGATTGCTGCGATTCAAATTGCAGCTGGTCCAGCGTGTCCTCTAGTTTCTGAAACATCCATCCATGCATGCAAAAATGCACAGTACAAGGATCTGGAGCCATCACCCTGAAAACGGCAACTCCAGGGCATGGCACGGGGCAATATGTAACAATCTCCCCCTTGCTCCTGCCATGCCGGATGCCTCCCTGCTCACTCCTGCTCATCTTCCATAGCGCTCTTGAGCCCATCATAGCCCGTAAGCCCAAGGCCTGCCACACTGAGGACATGCCGATCTCTGGGCTGCGCCTTGGTCAAGCAATCCGCGAGCATGTGCGACGTACTACAATGTTGTAGCACAACCTGTCCCTTTTGGACCATGTCGCGCGCATAGTGGTAGCGCACGTCAATGTGCTTCGTCCTCCTGTGCTGCGTCGGGTTGTTGGTCAGCGAGATGGAGCCGGTGTTGTCCTCTTGTACCACAGTAGGCTCCCGTTGCGGCACGCCGAGCTCCCCCAAAAGCCTGCGGAGCCACACCGCCTCCTTGACCGCTTCGGCCAACGCGATGTACTCTGCTTCCACTGTGGAGGTGGCGACGCAGTCCTGTTTTCTGCTGCACCACGAGACCGCTGCACCTGCGAGGAAGAACACGTAGCCGGAGGTGAACTTCCGCTTGTCCACATCGCCGGCATAGTCTGCATCCGTGTAGCAGACCAGACGCAAGGGGTCAGTCCTCCCCTTGCCGTCGAACCTCAGGCACGCGTGCCACGTCGCTTGCAGGTAGCGGAGGATGCGCTTGACCGCCTGCCAGTGTAGTGGCCCTGGATCGGCCACGTACCTGCTCACTTGACCCACCGCGTAGGCCAGGTCCGGTTGAGTCGCCACCATGGCGTACATGAGGCTGCCCACCGCAGACTGGTACGGCACCCCCGCCATGTCCTCCCGCTCTTCTTTTGTTTGCGGCGACATTGCCGCGCTCAGGTCACANCCATGTAGCCATCCATCTGCTGGTACCAGCACCTTGGCGACTGTTTTAGCCCGTACAAGGACTTGCACAGTTTGCACACTTTGCCCTCCGGCGCGTCCACCCCCTCCGGCACCTCCATGAAGATCTCCTTGTCGAGAATGCCATTCAGGAACGCAGTTTTCACGTCCATTTGGTGCAGCTCCATGTCCTTGGCAGCTGCCACCGCGAGGATCGCCCGGATGCTCGTGAACTTGGCAACGGGGGCGAACGTCTCGCCGTAGTGCTCGCCCTTGCGTTGTGCAAACCCCTTCGCCACCAGCCGCGCCTTGTACTTCTCCACTGTACCCTCTTTGTTGTACTTCGTTTTGAAGACCCACTTGGAGCCGATAACCTTGGCATCTTTTGGCCGATCTACGAGCTCCCAAGTGTCGTTCTTGGCAATGGATGCAAGCTCTGACTTGATAGCTGCGTCCCACTGCTCCGCTTCAGGTCGTGCAAGCGCCTCTTGCACGGTTTTCGGCTCCGCTACGGCTGCCATCATGCACCGCGCCATGCCGATCCAGCTGCCCGTTGCTGCGTCATACCGTTTTGCTGCATTTCGCTGCCTTCGGCTGCGTCGCGATGATTTTGGTGACGCCGGCGGCTGGTCCTGTTGCTGCAACTTGGTAGCCCCGTTTGCGTCCTCGGCCTCCTCTGCTTCGGCTGCTGCATCCTGTGCCTCTGCGACACCTGCGTTTGCACTGCCGCCCTGCTGCACCCAAGCACCGTCGCTCTCCGAAGACTCTTCGTCAGTGTCGGCCTCCGCCGGCTCCTCCTCGTTGGTTAGGAGCTGGAACCACTCCCCCTGCTTCGGAGAGTCCACCACGCCGATGTCACTGCTGCTGCTGCTGTAGGTCTGGTGCTCGTCAAACTCAACGTCACGGCTGCTGAAGATCTCCTCCTTGCTCACGTCGTAGAGCCGGTACGCCTTAAGCGCGCTCTCGTAGCCAAGGAAGAGACACGGCTTGGCGCGTGGGTCCAATTTTCCATCGCGCTGTTGTGCCGCCTGCACCATCACGTGCGCCTTGCACCCGAAGACCTTCAGGTGCGCCACACTTGGCTTGCGCCCACTCCATACCTCCTGCGGCGTCTTCCAGCCGCTCTTCCCCTTCAGCACCGCCGTCGGGGTCAGGTTGATGGTGTAGCTTGCCGTACGCACCGCTTCCGCCCAGAAGCTCCGCGGCAATCCCGCGTCCACGAGCATCGTACGCACCATGTTCAGCAGCGTCTGGTTTGCTCGCTCCGCCACGCCATTAGATTGTGGCGAGTAGGGAGTTGTGTGCTCCCACTTGATGCCCTGCTCCTTTAGCCACCCACTGCAGCCCACATACTCTCCGCCATTGTCGTTGCGTAGCGCTCTGACATTTCGGCCAGTCTGCCTCTCCACTGCGGCGACGTACTCCTTCAGCCGGTCCAGCACCATGCCCTTCCGCTGCATGAAGTACACGTAGAGTTTTCTGCTGCAGTCATCGATGAAGGTGACAAAGTACCGCGCGCCGCCTTTTGACGGCGTTTTGAACGGTCCGCACACATCACTGTGCACGATCTCCAGCAGGTCCTGGGCGCGCCCCACGTTCTCGTTGAACGGCTTGCGCCTCGCCTTGCCCAAAATGCAAGGCTCGCACTTTTTGTGCGCTGCTGCATCTGCTACCGCGTCTGCTGCACCGATGATGTCGAGGCCGCGGACCATGTCGCGCTTCGCCATCTCCTTCACGACTGCGGGCGACGAATGCCCCAGCCGCCGGTGCCAGAGCTCCAGATCAGCTCCCCCTCCTTTGGCCAAGTTGACAGCACGTTCTTGCGAATCTGCTACGTTTGCTGCTGCGGGGATCACCTTTGTCTCCACGATGTAGAGACCGCCCTCGCGCTTTGCCTCCAGCACGACTTCACCGTCGCCGTCCATGCGCACCACTGTGCCTTTCCTGTGGAAGAGCACCTCATATCCCTTATCCCTCAAGCGACTAACACTTAGAATGTCAGCCAGGCAGGGGACATGTTGCACATCATGGATGAAACGCAACATCTTCTTACTGTTCACCTCCACCTCCACCTCAACGTCTCCTTGGCCGGCCGCCGGCTCGACTTTGTCGTTTGCGACCACCATAGACTTGGCAGATTTGGAGTAGCGGAAGAATCCCACCTTCTCGACTTGGGTGTGCTCCTCGGCGCCGGAATCCAGGCACCGCCTGTTGGCCCCTTTGAGGTTGTGGTTTGTGGTGCCGTTGAGGAGCGCCTTCTTGCCTTTGGCGTCCTTGCCGCCGGCCTTTGCCTCCTGCGGGCACTCACGGGCCCAATGGCCCTCCTTGCCACAATTGTGGCACGCACCTTTCTTGATGCCCTTCTTGCCGCCACCCTTTCCGCCGCCTCCCTTGCCGCCACTGTCGCCACCGCGCGTTTTGGTAACCAGGGTCGATGAGGACGATGAGGCCTCGCCGCCACTGCGACGTTGCGCCTCGTTGCGGATATACTCGGCGACTGCGCCATAGGTCAGCTTATCCTCCGCCCATCCACCGAGGACAGTAATGAGGGGGCTCCAACTGTCAGGTAGAGCCATGAGGAGAGCCATCGCCTGCAGTTGAGAGTCGACCTTCCACCCCACATCATTGCATTGCGAGGCGAGTGACTCAATCTGCTGCATGGCGGTGAGGATGTCCTCGCCCTCCTCCATCCTCACCGTTAGAAGTCGCTTCATCGTGAAGATCCGGTTTGCAAGCGATGTCGATTGGTGGATGGTGCAAAGCTTTTACCATGCCTCGGCAGCCAGCGCGCTGCCTTGGAAGTAGCCCCACTGGTTCTCAGCAGTAGACGACAGCAAGAGCATGAGCGCCTCGGTATTTTTCTTTGCGAAGGCCTGCTTCTCTTCGTCTGTCGCGGTCTTCTCGTCGAGAACCTCCGTGCCCTTCATCATGTCGAGTAGCCCCTTGTGTGCGAGGTAGATCTCAAAGTGCCACCTCCACAGTCCAAAGCCAGGGCCAGCCGCATACTTCTGGATCACATGCGACTCCGTTCTCAGCGCCATGTTGCGCTTCTGCTACCCGGGTCGTCAGACGTTGACAGCGAGGTTGTCCGAGACGCTCCTCCTGTCCGTCGCGGAAGCCGTGAACGTTTGGGACCGGTCAGGGTTGTGGGCCCATAACCCTTTATTGAAAATGTGGTTCCAACGTGGCCTGACCACGTCCTGAGGTTCACAGCTCTTTTGGGCAGCAGTCTTAGACGAAGTGTGCGCTTTCTGGTCGCCACACACTATGTGAGAAGAGTTCTGACGGAATTCAGTAACACCCAATGTTCGAAGGGCTGGGGATCAATTTTGAGTGGATTACTGGACACGGACCACATGAGAAAAGTTATAGTGCTAGTCACAAGCTTTCCAACGCACAAAACCGCGTGCGATTTGGACCACCGTAGCGTCTGATACGCGATTCGGAGTGCATCATTGAGTCTCTGTCCCTGACAGAGCACTAGCGTGAGTGACGGGTGCCCGAAGCGCCCTGGACCCCAATGAAGCATCATACCACCATTCCGAAGCGCACATGGCTCCAATGAACCATGGGATATTGCTGCTAGCATCCCCCAAGGGGCGCCTCGGCCATGGTGTGCATGGAGGGAGTCGAACTGGTCACCGCCAGATCAATTTTCCGGCCGGTTCCAAGTCTGCCGTCCAAACCCGGACGGCCAGCACCACCTCCCAACTTTGACGGACCATAACTCCCTCAATTCTTAGCCGATTGCTGCGATTCAAATTGCAGCTGGTCCAGAGTGTCCTCTAGTTTCTGAAACATCCATCCATGTATTCAAACATGCACTGTACAAGGATCTGGAGCCATCACCCTGAAAACGACAACTCCAGGGCATGGCACGGGGCAATATGTAACACCAACCTCCTATGGTCGTTGTCCATGAATGCAGCCCTGCGAGAATGTTGTTTACTTTTCGGTGCTCAGGTGGTGCTCCCTGCCACGCGTCAGTCTATCCAAGCTGCTAGCTTGCTCAAGTACTTGTTGACAACTCCTCTGGGAAAATGAGATTCGGGCTCTCATGAGTTATGTCCAGGTCTACAACTGGCCCAATGAACGTGTGACTCCCTAACAACGTGTGATCGGAGTGTATATTCTCGGTTTTGGAGTAGGCAAAGGACCTTGTATTAGCCATCGGTAGTAAGGACTGCTGACGGTGGCTGAAAGGTTTCTTCTGTTGCGTATGGAGCGAGCAGACTCACATGAAACACGTCATGTATCTTCATTCTCGACAGAAGCAGTAATCAGTAAGCCACTGGCCCAATGTATGCCAAAATGGGAAATGGCACAATCCACTTTGGTAGAAGTTTTTCAGCCCCTGAAGAATTCAGTCGAAGGTTCTTAGTGCTAAGCAACACTTTGTCACTGATTTTAAACAAGACCTCACGACAACCTTTGTCGGCATATGCCTTTTGTCGTTGCCGAGAAGCTTGAATGTGACCCTTCGCTTCCTATAACAAGGAGTCTATACGCTTGGCAAAGGCTTGATAGAGGTTTGTACAGGAGGAACCTGTCCTCCTGTACTTCCACTCTTCACGAATGAAGAGGGCACCACTGGATACCGACCACTGTTCAACACAAAGAGTGTAAACTATGTAGACTCCTTCACTGAGTCGTTCACTGCAAAATCTTTCGGTGTTAGAAATTTGTCCAAGTCATTCATGGCAAGGTTTACATACATACGGAGTATTTGCTCCGGCGTGCGATTTATGCACTCTATTTGTCCATCAGTTTGAGGATGAAATGCTATTGACATTTGTGACTCACTACAAATCTACTCGTGTACCTTTTGCCAAAACATACAAGCAAATTTTCTATCTCCATCAGAGATAATGCACAACGGTAAGCCGTGGTACTTCACAACACCCTCAAAGAAGAGACAAGCGGTCTCCTCTACGTTCACATCAGTAGTCATAGGAATGAAGTGGGTCATCATGGTCATACGATCCACAATCACTAGTATTGCATCGTGGCCACGGGCCGTATCCAGAAGACCAATAATGACATCCATGCCAACGCACTCCCATGGAGTCCTACGGATGGGAAGCTGTTGGAGGAGTCCAGTAAGCTTTTTATTACTAGCCTTGTTGTGAAGACATGGGATGCACGTCATGCAATACTTACGGACATCGACACTCCAACTTGGCCACCAATAGTGGTCCAAGAGTGTATGACCGGTTTCTTAAAGTTCCACATGAAGTGTGACCGGCGGGTCGTGGAAATGGGAGATAATCTTGGCTCAAAGGTCTCCCAAATCTGGCACAACTTGTTCTCCCAGCCAAAGGATTCCTGTGGCTTCCACCAATCCGTACTTGTCTAGATTTTGAGATTCTTGAAACCAAGAATCCACACACTATCCCATCTGGATCCTGTTTGTAAAACCGTTGTAGTGGATAATCTCTTGAGGTGTTGCCGCAGAGGTGTTAGGGAATCTGGTACTTGCATAGTTGTTGTCGCAATGGCCATAAAATGCCCACTGACCTCCGTGGTTGTTTTAATTTCCATAGGCTTTCATCTTAGTGGATCGGCCACATTGATGCATCCTAGTCAATAGGCCCACGTGAACAAGAATTGGCTGAGGTATTTGCTCCAACGTGCCTACCATCTTGAAAGGTTTGGTTGGAAAATTACCAATGGGTTGGATTTGGTCGCAACTGTCATACCCTCGTCCTCGAGGTAGCAATGTCACAACTTGAAAGCGTGTACCACTATGAGAACCTCTTGATCCCTAGTTCTATAGCATGTCTTGGTAAGGATGAGCTTCCAGCTCTCATACGTAATTGGATGACCATTTTCCATGAGAATTACTCCAAGTCCTACTACCGACGCATCACATCGCACCTCCCACGGTTAAAATAGGTCAAAAAGAGCTAAGACTGGCGCTGTGGATAGAAGCTCTTTAACTTTGAGAAAGGCAATCTCATCGTCAGAAGTCCAATCCCAATGCATGTCTTTTTTCCTTGCATAAACCATCAGAAATAGTTTGCAAGGCCGACGAAAGCTGGAATCTGTCCAACATTCTCTGGACGTGGCCAATCCACGACGGCTTGGACCTTTTGTGGGTCAATACAGATACTGTCCTTACTGACTATCTGTCCAAAAAAAATAAGCTCATCTTGTGCAAACTTGCACTTGCTCAGTTTTGCATAGAACTTCTATTCCTTAAGGATCACGAGGACCTCACGAACATGTTCTATGTGCTCTTCCATCGATTTGGAGAAAGCTAGGATGTAGTCCAAGTAAACCAAGAAGAATTGGCTGAGTTTTTTGGTAAATGTTTGTTTCATTTCTCCTTATAATGTTACCTGGGCATTCGTTAGCCCAAAGCATACAAATTGGAACTGATAGTGACCCATAAGTGTTCAAAACGTGGTTTTTTGGATATCATCTTCCGTAATGCGGATTTGATGGTACCCTTGAGATAAATCAAAGGACAAAAACACTTTCACCCCTTGGAGTTGGTCAAACATGTCCTCAATCCATGGTAAGGGGAGTCAATTTTTCACTGTCAGCTTATTCAGCGCCCGGTAGTCCATGCACATGCATAAATCGCCGTATTTTTTTTCACAAAAAGGATCGGTGCACCGTACAGCAAGCTACTTGGCTCGATCCACCCTTTAGTGAGAATTTCTTTAATTTGGCGTTTTACCTCTTGCCTTTCTTCTGGACTAAGGTGATACATGGGTCTGAACATAGGGATGGCCTCCGGTTGCATCAAAATTATGTGGTCCATGTGTTGTTCTGGTGGAAGCCCAGCCGATGGGTCTTGGAATACATGTGAGAACTCTGCCAATAGAGATTTGATCTCTCATGTCGTTTCTTCCTTTACGTCATCCTCCACTTTGTGTAGCTGAGCCAAGAAACATCAACACCCTTATCGAATTCGTCTCTTGACGTATATCGTACACAAGTTGGAATGGACTTTTAGTCGGGTGGGTGACAAGTCAATACTTGGAATCAACATAAAGTGATGTTGTCCCTTCCAAAGGAACAAGCATTTTGATTCAAAGCACATCAGAGCCTTGTTTCCACAGAGCCAAGGATCGCCTAGCACCATGTCCAACGTATCAAAAAAGCTTAGTACCTTCAACGTGACACTCTGTGTGTAACCTTAAATGTAAATTTTTATTTTATAGGTACTGATCACGGGTACCGTACGGTTTTCACGGATGAAAACTATGGCATTCAATGGCTTGTACTTGATACCCACCTGTCGGGTAAAGCCAAGGCTAACGAAGGAGTCAATTCCTCTAGTGTCAGCCAGTACGTCCATGGAAGCACTTGCTAGATGTCCTTTGAACTGCATTGTCATGTAACCTCCGCTCTGCTGAGTGAACAGACTCAACAACGGCAAACCGAGTTTGTGATAAATACGTAATCTATAAGACGGATGCCGCAGCTCCCATGATTTACCCACTCGAGTCCACATCTTGTGGGCACGTGTGCATTTAACCTTCCAATCTTTAACTTTCACTGGTTCAAAATTATCGACCAATGGTACAGCGAGCGTATTGAACTCATCACTTTGAGGGCGTTTGCGTCAATCACTGCATCACACAACTCTTGCATAGTAGTCGGTGTCGCCACCACGAAGCATGTACAAGCATGCATCTTATCCAGAGATGCAAGGTTTAGTGGGCAATGTTGGTCACCAAGTGTAGAATAAGGTTCAACAAGAGGATAGAAAACAACAGAGAAAGTTGAACTTGTCCAAAACTCAAATTGCTTAACATCCTCATCCAAAAACATGAATCCACACTCGTGATCCAATTTTTCCCCTGAGTGGTCCCTACTAACATCACTCAGGAGTGGGGAAAACCCGCCCCACGGCCCTATCCGTTACCACGGCTGGACCCATTGCCGCGACCCATTGCCCTATTCATGGCCTCCTGCTGCACCATTCTGGCAAGATGTCGTAGCGACGGCCAAAGCCACGACCTCTTGCCCACCACAAGCAGCCTCACGGCACTGGGCCCTAAATTGGCCAGGCTACAAGTAGTTGCGGTGGAGCCTGTCACAAAAGGCTGCACTGTGACACTCTTGCACCACCTGCATCTTGTCACTGTCGCGGCTGCGCTTGTTGATGGGGATCTTATACCCACCAGCCTTCTTGGCTGGATGATTAGCCGGTTGCTTGCCCTTGGCCCCGCCCCGTTGTCTGACTGATCCACCAGACCCTGCAGTATCCATGCGCATGTTGCGACCCTGATGTGCATGCGCGGTCGGCCGTGCATCAGAGTTGTACTTCGGGTTCGTCAAATACACTCCATTCATGTAGTCGTACAACGACCTCCAGCTTGTCCAAGCTTGGTCGGTTACCATCGTGGTGGTCTTGTTTATCAGCTTCTCACTGGTCATATCATCATGCAAGTACTCCAGCAGCAAGCACTCCGGGTAACTGAAGGTCTGGGTCCAATCGCCCTCGATGAAACTTTCAGCTTCCTTGATGAGTGTGATAAACTCACTCAAGTAGACTTTGAGCAAGGTATCCAACTGCCTGAAGTCCTTGATATTGTAGAAGGTGTGATGCGCCTCCCAATGCTAGATGCACTTCTTATGCATGATCACATAGAAATCCTCCCACAACATGGGCTGCCACTCAAGGTGAATTTGCTAGATGCCCAACTCCTTAACCACGTACTTGAAGACCTTGTCCTTAAGTTGCCTTGTGGCAAGGTTGTCCAACTGAGTGGCGCCTTGTGGAAATATAGGATGTGCTGCATGTGATTCAGCCAGTTTTTTAGCTTCACGTCCTTCCGAAAGATATTTACACTGTGGAGGAAGGACGTGTTCATAACGGGCCCCGAATTCGTCGAAGTAGGCAAGTCGTCGTTGCCACTGGTGGTGGCATCAGCACCTGTGGCCCGCTAGGATCGCTACTGCATCCACACCTGGATCATGCTTTGTAACGCCTTGTCGAGGTCGTCGTATCGGCGGCTTGCCTCATAACACGCCAGGCGCTGTAGCTAGCGATCACGGTCAAGATCCATGATGCTCTGTCCGACGTGGGCCAGCAGGTTGGCGAACGCGAATTTCAACTTTGATGTCATGAAAGCGTCAACGATAGCCTCCAGGGCCTCGCATTGTCCGTGCACCTTGACCCCCTACATGAGGGCATGGTTTGTGTACACACATTCAAGGAGTCCCATCTTTTGGAGGAGGTTGTCGTCAGCGACGACGCTTGAGTGGCCATTGGTCTGCCCCATCGCCACCACATCGTAAGAAGGGGGATCTGCCCCCACTCCTCCGGGTGGTACTACACCTCCACCATTGGTGGTGATCTTGAGTCCGCCCGTCGCCTCGGCAGCCAGCTCGGCAAACCTCCGGCGGTGGTCATGAATTACATTTACGATAACTTCGTCCGGCTCATTCTTGCGGGAACTTCTCGTGTGGCTGCGTTCAGCGCCTTTGCTCCTGTCGACAGCCTCACTGCTGTTGGCATCTTCAGGCGATCTAGTGAGCGTCTTGCCCTTCTTGAGCGATCGGCTCGAGTTTTCCTTACAATGATGACGATGATCGTGATCCTTGTCACCTTTGCCATATTTGGCATCATGCTCTTTTTCAAGGTCCATGCCCGGGTGGTCCTCCTCTCACACGTCCTCAGTCACATGGGGATCACCCACGTGCAAGTTGACATACGCGTCAAGCACTTTCTCGGCTTCCTTATGCTTTTTGGTGTCGCCGAGTGAAACATGGGTTACCTTCGGCGGTACGGTTGCCTTTGATTTGGAAACCGTGCTCGCAGCGACGGCTCCCAAAATTTGGAGTCTGCCGAGGGTGTGTGGTGAGGCTGTCACCACCTTACCCTTGTTGTTCTTTGAAGGTCCGACACTTGCATTCTCGTTGCCCGTGCAACTAGCATGTGAATACCGTTGTGAGGATCACCACACAACTTTGAGGAGGTGTCGCCTTCCAAAGTATTCTTGCTCTCATGATCGGTGAGGAAATTTTGAGATTTGATTTCTGTTCTCCTAGGCCGCCACGCTCCTCACAACCACGTGGTAGAAACATACTATTTTTCTAGGCTGCCACGGTCGTTACAATCACATGGATTTTGAAACTAGTCTTCCTAAGTTGGAGAAGCCGCCAAAAATCTTCAAGATGTCACCCGCCTTTTTAGGATGCTCTCAGGTTGTGATAGTCCCTAGCCTTGAGAAGACGCGTTGTCCCAATTTTTGGATGGAGGAGGAAGGAGGGGGCCTAAAGAAGAGGGAAAATGTTGGTGGTTTGGGGGGGGAAACTAGCCACTCCATCCAAGAAAAATTCACCCAGCCCCCTATCAACTGGGAGAAGCTTAGAGGAGTTGGCAGAAAAAAGTAGAGCTCCTCATGAGTTTTCCAACGCAATGAACGACGCTTAAAACAGTTACGTTTTCAGCCCATACTCCTTTCTCTCGTTTCTGATGTGGCTACAGTTGCTCGTAGCATTTTACATCTCTTGTAGCTGCTAGAACCGTCACACACTTGGTCGCGAGGGTCGTCCTCCTCTAAAATCCACTGTAACGGCTGTGTCTCCAGCTCCTGCACTGAGGTCGTCGTCAGAGTTCACATAATTGCATCCAATGCTCACTCGAGGACTTTCCCCTTAGCGTCACTCCGGGGGAAATCGTCATCAACGACCCGTCCAAGGAGACTCGAATATTTTGAGTCTCCGGAGGTCCATTTCCATTTTCACCTCGTCCAAGTTGTATGATTTACATTGTTCTCACCGATCGGCGCTGGACCTATACTTGTGACAGTCAAAGTGCTTGGCTCGAGAATCTACATCTCTAGGATCATACAGTGTTTAATTTGGATGCTTGTACGCATAGTTATGGCCAAAACAACAGCTTTGTGCCGGTTTAGGACAAACTGACATTGTTGAATACGTCACCCGTCGTGTGCCATGCCAGATACTTCTGTTGTGTGCTAATAATTTGTGTCTCTCTCTCTGGACAATGTCACCACATCAGCAATAACAAGGCTAGGAAGCTTCCTAGTAGTTTCTCAAGCACATCTGGTGAAGTGGGTAAATAGCAAAAAAATTCCTACAAGCTCGCTCACAACACTCCAGAGCTCTTTTGTGCCCACATACATTCCAGAGCTAGAGTCAACCCAAGAGCTAACTCCTGCAATTCCCCCTATTGTAGATAGAGGGCCAGTTTCTCTCCATGATGTAGTGGTTGTTGGTTGTGACTGTTGAACACGGAAGTGACCTCTTGACTCCATCCACTCACACACACCATCACTGCAGGTAACTGAGTTGGAATGAGTCTCAAGACGCACATGCTATGGGTAACGCATCACTGGTTTCCAAGCTGGGTGCAAGATTGGCGTGAGCCCGCTTGTGCTCTGCACTGCAAGAGAGAGTGCTTGCAGATTTCAGCATCTGGTGACTAGCTATTACATGACTGAAACATGAGAGAGTCTACTTGCATGCTCCACATACACTCGTGGTCGATGTGGCTCCTTGTTTAACCTGTTTTGCATTATGTGCTATTTTTCGTAGCTCACTGCACTGGGTTGCTGATACTGCACAGCCACACTCTCGGTCGCTCCGAGGTTGAGAAACCACGGCGGCTTCTTGCCGACCGATTCGGTTCGACCCCGGGGTGGCAGCCGGACCCCACATCGGGCTGCTCGTGTGGGTGGCCCGGTTAACCGGATGCCAAGAGCTCTCTAGCTCTTGACTCTCGTTACTGGTCTCTCGCCGTTCATAAGTTTTTCACCAACTCCTCGCTTCTCCTGTCGCCATGGATGTTGCGTGAACTTCACATGCATGGTAGAGAGGATGGGTCGGCATCTTGCCGCTACGTACTGGCATCAGAGCAGGAGGGAAACCATCCCTCCCCTCAATCGATCCTAGACCAGTGGCATGTCACACGGAGTGGCGCTCTAGCCGTCACATTGAGGTGTGCACCCGCACTTCTTGGAAACTCCGTCGCACAACTCAAATCTCTCAGCTGCGCTACTCTTCAGTCCCGCATCTCCATGGCACTGCGTTCCTCCTGCATGAGTGTCTACTACCATTCTCGGCTCGACACACTGCTCATCCGCAGCTCCACAGCACCACAGCAACTGAGCACAGCAGCACTCGCCACGGCACTCTAGCTAGGAGCGTCAGCTGCAGGCCTACAGTTCTTGGCCCCGCAGCTCCGCGGTCTCGGTTTCTTCGATTCCGCTATTTCTTTGCACCTCTATGCCATGCTGCACTACCACAACAGTCTCACAGCACAGCAGCCCCCAACTCTCTGCCCTGAGCTACACCACTTTTAACCTTCTTGTAACTCAGACGGCTGCCCTGCAACTCTCCTGCCCACATTACTACAGCTCTTGACAGCACTGCTCTCCGTGGCCTCACGTCCCTCCTGTCACGCATCTTGCAAGTCCACGGCAGCTCTACTGAACGGCTTTCCCATTTTCTGGCCCTGCTTCTCCTTATCCAGCAGCAGCAGCTGCCGCGTCTGCGGCTTGTCGTGCCACCCTGGCTTCATCACCAAAGACGGCACCAGCCCCCACCTCTTCAAGGGGGTGTCATGAACGGGAGCGCTTCTATGAGAGAATGGCACAAGGCGAGGAGGAAACAGATTGGGTGGGGATCAAGGCATGCTTGCGTCGCCGTCGCTGTGATAGCCCAAGGTACTATCCTGGTGAGGACTACGACCCGGCGGACGACGAGGCTCGCACTGACACCGCCGAGTAGGCAGCCTACTGTCCGTCGGCCTCGGACGACTCGCCAACCGTGCAGAATGCACCAGCAATGGGCCGGCCCCGTAATCAACATCGTCCTCCATTCCCTGTAAGCTCACCCATTGCCCGTAGAACCCCCCGGCAGAGTTACCGTGTCACCCCTAGTGGGACGACACCAGCTCTGCCAGCAGCCCCAGCAGAGCCTACTGAGGCAACCTCACGTCGTGTTGCTTCTCCCATTTCATCTTAGGCTGCTACTGCATCCTCTAGATCTCCTGAAATCCTCTCTATTCTAGAAGCAGCCCTTGTTTCTAGCATTGCTGTCTCTTCCACGTTTGGTGCTACAACAAGTGCTGGACATACACCTGCAAGCACTACTGATGGCAGGGCAGCTAAGACCTACACCACTACTGTTGTTGACCAAGGCCCCCTTGTAACCGTTGCAGTTAACATAGCTACGCAGGTCGTAGCAATAGCTGATTCTCTCACGACAGCAACAGCCTCGGCTACCACTGACCTCTCTGGTGTTTTTGCCTCTATCTAGACCTCAACTGCTCAGGTGTTCCCTATAGCTGCATCCTCGTCGCCAGACCATCAGATCCGCATCCTGGTTACAGCTGCATCTACCGCCTCCACCTTCACAGGCACCGTCCTTGCTGGAGTCGCCCGTGTCATCATCTACATATCCTCCTCTGTCCCAGTCATCGCAGCTTCAGCAGCAGCTGCACTGCTGCCACTGTTTGGCCTACATTGTTAGCTGTGGTGATTCTTGTTGCTTGGGCTCTCTTCTCTTCTCTCCTCTCTCTCTCTTTTGTGGTGGTATGCATGCACTCCACTTCTCGTCATGCAGCACCATCCAGCATATCACCCTCCTCTCATGCTTTCCCACGTCCAGTGGGGCAAGGGAAACTCTGCCGAAAATTGCTCGAGTGAATTGTATCCTACTCACCATGCCAATTGACGATGATCAGTATGCTACACTTCAGGAAGAGTTACAAAAAAAGTGTTCTGCTCTCCAAGAAGCCCTCACTATACAGTGTAGTGCAGAGGAAAATCTCAGCGTTGAATAGGGTGATCAGGAGACCTTCGCCGATCAAATTGAAGATCTTGTTCTCAACCGCTTGTAGCCAGCATTGCGCTCCACGCCCGCCGCATCAGCTGCTACTGACATTGCTCCTGCTTTTTCCACTTCTTCCGCTTCCACATCCAACACCACAGGCGCTCTTACTTCTAACTCACTGGTTTTTGCTGCTGCGGCTGACTCAGCACCACCTCACTTCACCTCTAACCTCTCCTTCTCTTCCTGGGAGGTTCGCTTCAGTTCTTGGGCACAAGGTGAGTATATTTGGGAATACTACCACTTGCCCAATCCCTCTGCAAACCCCCCGTTTGTGCCCACTGATGCTGAGTCCGCGCATGCTGTCCGTGCTCTCATTCGTGCTAGACCCGATGATCTCACTGATGAGCTTGGATCCTATAATGCTGACACTGCTCGCTGCACACCTGCTGACACTGTTGGCGCCTATGCACTCATCAAGCGTCACACTACTATCACTAGTCACACTGCACAGAGTGTCCTCACCGTATAGTTAAACACTCCTTCGATGCGTGCTGATGAGACTGTGGACGCCTACTGGGCCCGCAGCCTTCGTCTTCTGAAAGATCTCGGCAAAGCAGCACCCAAAAAACTTCATCCTGTTCTCTCTATTATCAACGGCCTCATCCCTAAGTTGTCCGACATCTTCAGGGAGGTGAAGGCCTCTGAGATTGAGAGTCTTGTAGCCAATCTTGTGCCTGCTGACTCTCCTCCAGGCATTGGTGTTTTTTGGGAGTTCACCTCCCAGCGTCTCACTGACTAGTGGAGCGCTCTCCAAAACAAGCGCATCCATTGTGTGGCTGTTGTAGCTACCACTACTGCACTCCCTTCTACCTCATCATCCTCTACCTCTTCCTTTTCACATTCCTCCTCTTCCACGTATCTTCTTCTCCAAGGGGGAGGGGGTGGTGGTCGTGGTCGTGATCAAGGCAAAGGCATTGGTGGCTCTGGCTCTGGCGGCCAAGCCAGCCATGGCAAGGGAAAGGGCACCAACAACACCTCTTCCTCCTCCACTCCCAGCATTTTCACATCCTAGAACTATGGTGCCTTCGGCTATTCTGCACCCAAGTGTCCGTCGCCGTCGGACAACAAACAACTTGCCTCAGCCATGCGTGCACACTGGGTGCGATCCTCCAGTGGATCTGGAAGCGCCTCTCGTGTTTCCACCCCCACTGCTCCGATGGGCAGCAGCACTCCTATCACTGCCGAGGCAGTCGCCTACAGCACCGCTGCTGCTCCACCCCCACTCCCTTACCCCTGGAGTTGGCCCCCCGGGTATGGTGGGCCAGTCTTCTACGACCGCCCATCTGGCGCCTACTCTCCTCCCGCCTGGGCGTCTCCATCTTATCCACCCCGTCGTCCCTCCTCAGATTTTGTCATTACCCTGGACCCACTTGAGGACAAGTGTCAGCTCGAAGCTTTGGTGTCCTACGCCTTCCACCAGCGTCATGTTTGTGATCAGGGAGGTGAGAGTGAGTACTCAGGGTTGGAACCTCTTGCGTGTGTCATTGATGGGACGTCACATGGTCCACCGTCTGGTCATGTTCTTGGTTGTCCCATTGCTGATGTCTTGTGGATTCAGGACTGGCAGTCCCGCTGTCTTGCTGCATGTGATCAACGTTTTTCTCCGCACGCCGCCATTGCCGCAGTGAGTCATGACCCCTCCACTGTTCGTACGTCGGGTGGCTTCTGGATTCTTGACTCTGGAGCCACCCACCACATGACTTCGTCGTGCGCGTCCTTTGTCTCTTTTGGTCCTGTTGGCTCTGTTTGCTTTGTTTGCACCGGCTCCCGTCAGCTGCTCCCTGTTCAAGGGGCTGGGATTGTACGATTTGTTGGCCCTGGGGGAGAATTGTTCTTGCCAGACGTCCTATATGTTCCATCACTTGAGCTGAGTCTTGTCTCTGTTACGACACTCGATGACCAGGGCATGGACTTCTCCTCCAGCCACGGAATTGCCTCTGTCTCACACCGCACACCCAGCCACATTCTCCTACAGGGAAAACGTTGTAATTGCCTTTTCCGTGTTCCTACCTTTGTGCCCGCTCGCGGCACTATTGCCCACGTGCATGTTGCACGCTCTCTTTCCACTACACATGCATAGTTGCTCCACCACCACCTATGCCACATCCATACTGCTGCCATTGACAGCATTCTTTGGCTGCTTCTAGCGAATGGCCTTCATGCTGCTACTTTCCTTGCCCCTTGTCCCCCTGACTGCCTTGACTATTCTCAGGGCAAAATGCACCACTCTCCTTTCTCCACTTCTGAGTCTCGCACCTCTCATCCCCTCGACCCGTTGCATGCTGATGTCATGGGGCCTCTTCGTCATGATTCTCTTGGAGAGGTTGATCGCTACGTCCTCTGTCTCACTAATGACTTCTCTCGCATGCGTTGGGTCATTGCTTTCAAGCAAAAGAGTGATGGTTGCTCCACTCCTGAGTCCTGGCTTCCACGGGCTAAAGTTGCATGTGGTCGTTGCCTCCGTGTCTTTTGTTGTGACCACAATGGTGAATTCATTGGTCCTACCTCTTGCTTTCTTTTGTCTTGAGGCATGAGCATTGAAACCATAACTCCCTACACACCTCAGCAAAACGATGTGTTTGAATGCTAGAACTCTTGCTGACTGTGTGTGTACCCTTCTTCGTGCATCTAAGCTTCCTTTTCTGTTCTCTTTTGAGGCCATGTCCTACGTGACGTGGGTCTGGAATCTTGTTTCTCATAGTCCTCTCCCATGTCATGTCACACCTTTTGAACGGTGGTTTGGCCGTCGTGCGGACTCTCCTCTCGGCTTATGTCTGGGGCTATGTCGTTGCCGTCCTGCTCCCCGAGGACCTTCGTGACAGAAAACTCAGTCCGTGTGCTCCCTTGTTTCTGGGGCCCCGATCGTGCCCTTGTTGTCGAGTCTCGCGACGCCCTCTTCTTTGAGAACGTTTTTTCCTCGCAACTTGTCTCGTGTCGCTCCACCCTCCTCCCTGTACTCGCTCCGTTGGCTTGGGGGGATTGGGTCGGTTCCACCCTCTGGTCTTGCTGGGGCATTGCCACCGCCCTCTGACTACTCTCCTTCCTCTGCTGACCTCTCTCCTCTCGTGCCTAACATGCCATCCAGCTTTGACATGCTTCTCAGAACTCTATCTGCATCTCCTTCTGGTCCTCCCACATCATCCCCATCTGGTCCTTCTGTGTCAGTCATACCAGAGCCGTATACTCGCAGAGGGAGACTCCATACACTCCCACATCACTCTGACACACACTCCGCCCATCCCTCTCAACGTCGCACCCGCTCCAATGCATCCTCCACTACAGCTGGTTCCACTGCCAGACCCACTGGACTTGATGCACTGAGACTTTCAGTCAGCGTGGCTCATCCTAACTCAGCAGTGGGCTATGCACTCGTTGCTCATGAGTTTCACAGTGCTCTTGATGCCTCAATCACTGGGTACGTCGCCATCTGCTTCGCGGCGATCGGGCTTCCCTCACTTCCAACAGAGCCTGCCACTGTCCGTCAAGTGAGGGAGGCAGCTGATGCTGACCTCTGGGAAAAGGCCATGTAGGAGGAATCATAGCCTTGAACAAACACATGGACTTTGAACTTGTTTATCTCCCAACAGGTCATAAGGTAGTTTTGGCCCGCTGGGTACTTCGGCGCAAGCTAAAGTTAGATGGCACGATTGACAGGTATGAGGCCCGGCTCACCACCAAGGGATTCTTCCAAATTCCAGGCATTGGCTTTGATGAAACATTTTCCCCTGTTGGACGATACACCATGACCTGAGGTCTCTTGAGTTTGTTCATCCAGCACGACTGGGAGCTGGAGAAAATGGACATGAACAATGCATTCTTGCACGGACGTCTTGACGAGGAGATCTACATGATGCAGCCTCCAGGCTTCACAGACGACACTAACAAGGTCTGGCGGCTGCATAAAGCCCTCTACGGGCTTAAACAGTCCCCCCGCTGTTGGAACCTGGAGATCTCATCCACCCTCAAGAAGGGTGGTTATCGCCATAGCACTGTCAATCCAGCTCTCTTCTTAAGTGCACCCTTGCAGCCCTTTGTGGCCATTTTGGTCGATGTGGATGATCTTCTCATCGCACCACCCAGTCCCGCTGCCGTGCAGTCTGTAAAGGCCCTGATGCAGCCAATGAACAAAATGAAGGTTCTGGGTCCAGCACGTGTTTTCCTCGGCATGGAGCTTAAGCTTGACGCCATCCCTGAACGTTTCACTTGCACCAGGCTGCCTGCATCGGCAGGGTAGAGGAGCACTTCTCCTCCTTGCTGGCTGGCACCCCTACTGCATCCACAACGATGACACCAGCTGGCTAGCGCCTGCTGAAGTTACTCGACATGACCCAGCTGGGAGACCCCGTCGATGTCACTGATTACCTCAGTGTAATTGGATCCATATGTACCTTGCCACCACCACCCGAGCGAACGTGGCCTTCTCGGTCAACTTCCTTGCTCAATTCTCCCAACAGCCCCGCTAGAGGCACCTTGAGGATGCACTACATGTCGTCCGCTACGCACAGTCCACTGCACGTGTGGGACTATGCTACAGGTCAGCCCTCAGTGGTTGTTGATGGTTACACTGACAGTGACTGGGCTCGTGATATAGACGCACGTAGTCGCACCATCTTTCTCGTGGGTGGGACTGCTATCTCATGGAAAAGTGGCGAACAGGGTTGTGTTGCGTGTAGTTCCGCTGAGGCTGAGTATGTCACACATGGCGTAGATACATGTGAGAGTGTCTGAATGTCTCGTTTGCTGCAGCAGCTTCACGTGCCCATCCGCTGCATCACACTACACTGTGGAAGTCAAAGGACTAAGGAAATTGTTGAGCATGATGGCATGCATCATTCATGCACAAAACACATTAACATTGAGCATCACTTCATCCACGAGTGCATTGCCGTAAGAGAGGTCCAGGTTGTCTGGGTCGACACGCGTTAGCAGCGCGCAGATTTTCTCACCAAAGCTCTCAGCTGCGGAATGCTCAAGGCAACTATACATGCGGTCGGCCTGTTGCGTGCACGTGATGCCCCTGGCTGATGTGACAACTTCCTGTCTGTCGTTTGTACCATGACTCTCCGTGTGGTGCGTGGACTGTTCGTCTATGGGTCATGGGGGAGTGTTGGTTGTGACTATTGAACACGCAAGTGACCTCTTGACTCCATCCACTTACACACATCATCACTGCAGGTGACTGAGCTGAAATAAGTCTGAAGATGCACACGCTGTGGGTCACGCATCGAATTACTCTACAGTGATACAAGCTATTACTGGAGGACTTCGCCAAAAATCCGGTTTCGGGCCCTCGACTCCGTATTATAGTTTGTTACTCCGGGACAATAAAATTCTGATTGGAGGTCCGTAGACAGGTTCCAAACCCCATCCGACCCGAGCACCAGGTTTGATGATTATCAAACCGAGGCATCCCCAAGGGACACTTGAGGCAGTGTAGAAGGTCATTGGAGCTCTAGTGCCTTGGAAAAGGAGTTTTGGTGCAAGTACTGGTGCTTGAGGGGGTCCGTTGAGCAGCCCTCATGCTAGCATGCTGCTATGCAACAGAAGTACAATTATGCACATGGGAGCGTGTAGCGTGGGCTATATTCAACCAAATCACGCATTCATTTTTTCATTGGAAAGCTTGTGAGTAGTTCTACAACTTTCCTGATGCGGTCTATGGCCAAATAGTCAACGAGTTGAGAGAAAAAAAAACTCAAACCATCATATTTCTGCTCACATAGCGTGTGGCAACCAGAAAGTACATTTTTGTGTATGATCACTGTCCAAAAAAGCCGTGAATTGGACACCACTTTCAGGGGATGTTGGAATACAACTTTCAATAGGGAAAATGGATGATTGCATACATGAAAAATCGAACAGTGATGAAGTCCCTCCAGGGCAAGAAGTTCACTGTGTATAAAACACTGTAAGAGGTCTGGAGAGGGCAAAAGCCACGGTGGCACATTCGTGTACATTTGGTTGCATTGTATATGTTGTTGTTCTGACACAGGAGGGGAGGGATAAAATGGACCCATGGACTTGCCAGTGCATCTTTGTCATGTATGCGACTGGTAGCAAGGCATATCGGCTCTACAACCCGTGAAGCATATTGTGAACAGTCACAATTCGACGTTCAACGAAGGAAGTCGTTGGACGGACAATGATTTTAGTCTCTCCAAGTGGGGGCCGTTGCTACCACTACTTGAGGAGGACAAGTTGCAGGACGTGAACGAGGGTAATGTTCCTGTAGCAGTCCCAACTAGAAAGAACCACCCAAGGGGTGGAATAGCTGCAGATCCGATATCAGCTAAGTCGAGCAATGAGTCCAAAACATCGGATTTTGTGGAGCTAAGTGAGGAGACGGGGAGAGAGCCTAAATCTCCATGATCTGTTGGTTTTTGTCTCACATCTCTCACTTGTACTCTGTTGTGTCCTCCCAGCAGACAGAAATACTAGGCAGCAGGTTGGGACAGCAGCGTTGTTGATGCAACGTGCGGGCTTCCACGCTCGTTGCTTAAGTTTGCTGCCCCCTCAGTCTGCTGCTCTAGAGACTAAGTCTGGAAACTCTGGGTTTGTTACTCAGAAGTGCATGCGCCAGTGTTAGCGCAAGAAAGCAGCTGGAAACTGAAATTAACTGATTAACAATGAAGAATAAGCAACAATGGGAGACCCCTCCAAGTTCTAGCTCCCCCCCACTAGTGTAGAACTTTTTACTCAGCTAACCAGCCAATCAGAAAATAGACCTAGACCTATTTTCTGGCAGGCAGGGTTTTCCCGGTGAGCCCTACCAGACGCCCGACAGCCCAAAACCTGGGCGTCGTCCGTTTTGCCTGAAAATTGGACCATATCATAATACAGACGCTGCAAACGCAGTCGTGCGGTCAGAATCAGCTAGAAAAATAGCTGCAAAGATTTATGACTGCCCGAGCCCGGGCAGTTCCTATGATATTCAATGACACCAAACAGAGCCATACGGCAGGAGATATGGACCCTAGGCACAGCACGACGCTGCACATGCAATGCCACAACCAGAAACGGTGCCACCAAGATAACAGCATCTGCAGTGGCGGCGACCGCCGGCGGCCCGACCGCCGAGGAGGCCTGCCGATGGAGCTGAGCGCATCGTCGGACGGAGGTGGCTCCAGCAAACGGTGTGTGGGCCTCAACGTGCGTTGGCTCCACCGAGCGACACTCCAGCGATGTCGAGTCTCGCCGTCAGTCATCTGCACGCCGATGTACACAAGCCGGGAGGACACAACAGAGTAAAATGAGAGATGCGCGAAAACCAACACTCCCCCATGACTCACAAGCGTAGTGAACATGTGCGGGCAGAGACACAGTCAATGACTAGACTCCCTTAGGTCACACAGAGACGCAAGCAGAGACAAAGAGAGCCACTCACGGACGCACACCGACCAAACTCACAGCCTTCTTGAACAAGTCGCGCTTCAGTGCCTTAGTCAAGAAGTCAGCCAACTGCCGTGCTGTTTCAATCCACACAATGCTGATTCTGCTGTCATGGAACAACGAACGCACATAGTGATACTCAATGTTGATGTGCTTCGTGCGTGTGTGATGCACGCCGTCATTGTCAGCGATGGCCATGGCACTCATTGTCACAATGCAACGAGATGGATGCGACAGGCTGACGCAACTCGGACAACAGACGATGCAACCACATACTCTCACATGCGCCTGAGCCAAGAGCCACGGACTTAGCCTCAGCAGTGCTGCGTGCAATGCACCCTGCTTGCCGCTACACCAGGACACAGCTGTGCCGCCGATCAGAACGATCCAGCCTGTGCGACTCTTACCGGTCGGACTGCCAACCCAGTCATTGTCAGTGTAGCCCACCGTGACAACAGACGACTGACGACAGAACATGAGACCTCGCTGAGGAGTCGAGACGACATAGCACAGGATTCTGATCGCGGCCTCGTAATGGAGGTGTGTTGGCCTGAGGGTGAGTGTGCACCCTGGAGGGTCCCTAGCAGTGGCTGGTTCACACCACCAACTGTTTTTGGAGAGACTAAAACTATGGAGGCAACTGGTTCCAAGGATGGCAAAATCTGGTCAGAGAGTGAGGCAATAGTTTTGTCCTCAATTGGATGGGAATTAACACTTTGATCAAGGCTCACAAGCAGTGGCATTTCATAGCCACTGATATAAGCTTTCCAGAACACCAAAGTATGCCAAATTTGAAGCTTCCTAGCAGATTCTATGGCTTCTAGAGTGTCTATTGGTAGGCTGTCTTTTTTCCCACCTAGGAAGGCATCCCTTCCCTCCTCTAGAAGCTTCTGCCCCTTCCTAGATTCCTCAACTTGCTTCTAGTAGGAGGGAAGGTGTCCAGAAGACCAAGACACCTCTAGATGCCTTGTAGGACAAGTCACCCCTTCTAGAAGGTGTGCCACCTTCTTGGACCCTCTCCTGGCCTTCTAGAACCTTAAGGAGGAATTCTAGAGTTTGAGCTGGCCTCCTGGCATCTATTTTCCACCTCCCTTGAGGCAGGGCAGAATTTCATCTTGTAGGACTTGAACCCGGGCCTCTGCCTCTAGAGGTGGACACCATTAACCACTAAGCCACCTTGGCTTGTCTTTTTGGTGTTTCTTTTTGGAGTCACTCCT
>SZWC01001770.1:189593-200729 GCA_023375785.1 Penium margaritaceum | reverse complement strand
TGTTGGCCTGAGGGTGAGTGTGCACCCTGGAGGGTCCCTAGCAGTGGCTGGTTCACACCACCAACTGTTTTTGGAGAGACTAAAACTATGGAGGCAACTGGTTCCAAGGATGGCAAAATCTGGTCAGAGAGTGAGGCAATAGTTTTGTCCTCAATTGGATGGGAATTAACACTTTGATCAAGGCTCACAAGCAGTGGCATTTCATAGCCACTGATATAAGCTTTCCAGAACACCAAAGTATGCCAAATTTGAAGCTTCCTAGCAGATTCTATGGCTTCTAGAGTGTCTATTGGTAGGCTGTCTTTTTTCCCACCTAGGAAGGCATCCCTTCCCTCCTCTAGAAGCTTCTGCCCCTTCCTAGATTCCTCAACTTGCTTCTAGTAGGAGGGAAGGTGTCCAGAAGACCAAGACACCTCTAGATGCCTTGTAGGACAAGTCACCCCTTCTAGAAGGTGTGCCACCTTCTTGGACCCTCTCCTGGCCTTCTAGAACCTTAAGGAGGAATTCTAGAGTTTGAGCTGGCCTCCTGGCATCTATTTTCCACCTCCCTTGAGGCAGGGCAGAATTTCATCTTGTAGGACTTGAACCCGGGCCTCTGCCTCTAGAGGTGGACACCATTAACCACTAAGCCACCTTGGCTTGTCTTTTTGGTGTTTCTTTTTGGAGTCACTCCTGCCATGGTGAGGAGCATTACTCCAACAAGGTGACGTGGCTCCTGAGAGATTTGAGCCAGGAGGTTGACGGCGAACGTGATGTCTGGGCGCGTCGTCGTTACCAGGAACATCACTGACCCGATGACTCGCAGGTACGTGGTCACGTCAACTGGCTCCCCCACAATAGCTGGGTCAGGACTCTTCAGCTTCACCTCGCCATCGGGTAACATGGGTGAGGATGCGCTCGGCACGAGTGGCAGGTCCTCCGCAAAGCGGGTGGACAGAGTCTACACATAGGCGGCCTGGTGGATCTGAAGGACGCCCTGGGAGCGATCATGCTCGAGCTCCATGCCCAGGAAGACTCTGGCAGATCCAAGATCTTTCATCTGATAGGCGGCGTGTAGCAAGTCCTTGACACGCTGGATGGCCACCGTGTCTGGCGACGCAATAAAGAGATCGTCGACGTAAACCGGAACAGCGGCAAAAGTCTGGCCTCGCGGACTGACAAACAGTGCGGGGTCAGCGGTGCTGCGTTGGAGTCCGCCTCGAAGGAGTGTGCTGCTGATTTCTTGGTTCCAGCACCGAGGCAACTGCTTCAGGCCATAGAGGGCATTACACAGTCGCCATACTCTCCCGGTGCCATCGTCAAAGCCTGGGGGCTGCACCATGTAGAGCTCTTCACCCTCTTGTGAACCATGGAGAAAAGCGTTGCTCAAATCCATCTGATGCAGCTCCCACCCATGCTGGGCGACCGGGCTGAAGAGAGCCCGGCTAGTGGAGAACCGGCCAACTGGGGCAATGATCTGGTCCTAGTCGACCCCAAGAATCTGAGATAACTCCTTGGCTGTAAGGCAGGCCTTGTACTTGTCCAAGGACCCGTCGGGTTTCCACTTGCGCCAAAAGACCCACTTGGCACCAATGGCCTTCCGACCTAGAGGAAGGTCGACGAGGTCATACACATGGTGGTGTCGTATAGCAGCGAGCTCATCAGCGCAGGCAGCGTCCTAGTGTGCAGCCTCAGGAGAGGCTCGTGCCTCGCGCAGGGTGGCGGGGTCCTCCGGGCGTGCTGTGGAGCGGACCGAGAGAGCGTGTGCATGTCGAGCCCGCGGGGGGATGCTCGTGAGTGCAGCCATGACAGCGTGCCGATGCTCGTGATGAAGCATGGCGTAGCCCAGTGCGGAGCCCGGATGCAGGTCTGCAATGATGGCCGAGGTGGTCAAGTCAAGGGCCTTGGTGCCAGGGTCCCCACTCACGACCGTGGGAGTGGAGGAGATACGTGGAGCCACGGGGGGTTGAGGTACCACGGAGCGCGGTGCGACAGTCTGCGCGCTCACCGATCATCTAGGTCGGAGGCTGCCGCCTGGGCCACGTGTGTAGCATGGCAGGGCAAGAGATGGCACTCAGTTCGACGGGCCAATGGAGGCTAACGAGGTTGTTGGCCCGGAGGGGCCAGCGGATGCAACTAGGGCTACCGGCGCGGAGGGTCCGGCGGACGCGTCTGGGGTTGCCAGCCCGGAAGATCAGCGAAGATGACTGGGGGTGCCATCTCGGAGGGACCAGCGGAGATGACTGGGGCTGCCGGCCCGGAGGGACAATCGGACGCGTATGGGGCTGCCGGCCCGGAGGGACCAGCGAACACGACTGGGGCTGCCGGCCCGGAGGCACCAGCGGAGACGACTGGGGTGGCCGGCTCGGAGGGACCAGCGGACGCGTCTAGAGCTGCCGGCCCGGAGGGACCAGTGGACACGACTAGGGCTGCTAGCCCGGAGGGACCAGCGAACGCGTCTGGGGCTGCCAACCCAGAGGGACAAGCGGACACGACTGGGGCTGCCGGCCCGGAGGGACCAACAGACACGACTGGGGCTGTTGGCCCAGAGGGACCAGCAGACGCGACTGGGGCTGCCGGCTTAGTGAGACCAGTGGGCACGACAGGGGCTGCCGCCTGAGAGGGACTGAGGGATGCATCACCCTGAAGCAGCAAGATGGAGGACGGAGTCACCACTCCCCCATGCGACGGGATAGACACGGATGAGCCTGAGCGAATGAGGTCGCGAGGAAACAAGTCCTCGAAGAAGAGGGCATCCCGGGACTCGACGATGCTGTGCCGGGATGGATCCCAGAAGCGCCAGGCCTTGGACTGACGAGAGATACCAAGGAAGGTGCAGGGACGTCTGCGGGGGGCGAGCTTGCCGCCCTGTTGCGGGACGGGCAGCCAGAAAATAGCCATGCAGCCCCAGACACGAGCCGGGCGGAGGTCAGCTCACTGACCGCACCAATGCTAGTACGGCGTGGACTGGCGGGGAAGGGAACCGTGGGGAATCCGGTTCCAGTCCCAGGTCATGTAGGCCTTGGCTTCAAAGTAGAAGCCATTGGAGAGACCGCACTCGACCCGCATCGTGCGGAAGGCGTCGGCCATGGTGCGGTTCCATCGTTCAAGGACACCGATCTGGGGGGGCGTGTAGGGCGCAGATGTCTCATGGTGGGTGCCGCGTGAGGCGAGAAAAGTGGTGGCCTCACCCAAGTACTCACCACCGCGATTGGAGTGAAAGCGGCAAAGAGAGCAGCCACACTCGTGCTCCGCAAGAACAAGCCAGTCTTGGATGGCTCGGGCGACATCGCTCTTTTGCCGAAGGCAGAAGACCCAGCGGTAGCGAGAGTAGTCGTCAGTGAGGGTGAGGACGTAGCGGTCATGCTCACTGACGGACTCGGTGGGGAGAGGGTCCATGACGTCCGAGTGGACCAGGTCAAGAGGGGCGGACGTACGGGAGGAAGACAAAGGGTACGTGAACCGGTGCACCTTCCAATGAGCGCAATCAATGCACTTAGTGGGGCACGGGAGGGGGAAAGTCTCCGGGTCATGGCCCTTGGCCGGCTGGGTGTGGAGCATGCTGTCGACGGCGGCAGAGTGGACGTGGCAAAGGCGGCGGTGCAAGAGGCGAGTGTGCGAAGGAGAAAGCGTGCTGGTGACAAACACATGGCCTGTGGCGACCGACGGGGAGGAGATGGAAGGGGAGGAGGAGAGACGAGGCACATGCCACAGGTTGCCACGGACGGTGGCGTGCAGTACGATGAGACCAGACGGATTCAACGATACAGTTCCAACGCCATGCGAGTGCACAACGTCCATGCTCATGCGGTCAAGGGCAGTTACGGAAAGGAGGTTGAGCTCGAGACCAGGGACAAAGAGTACATCGGTCAGAAAGACGTCACCGGACGGACCACAGAAACGAACGACGCCAATACCATGGACAGGCAACACCTGTCCAGAGCCCGTCCGGACACCGGATACATCGCCTACAAGACCGAACATACTGAAGGCCTCACGAGAGGCTGTCATGTGATGTGTGGCCCCGGAGTCGATGATCCAGGTCTCAGCAGGGTCCTGGATTGGGGTCGCCATATCGCTAACGGTCACATGGAAGCAAGCAAGGGACGCGGACGCGGTGGAAGGAGGCACAAACCGAGATTGCCAATCGTCAAGCCACGCAACGTCGTCATAGGAGGGGGAAGAGGAGACCATGGGAGACGATGAGACAAACAAGGAAATGGGACACACCCGTAGTTCAGTCTCACTCATGTCATGTGGGTAGTATTGCTGAGGCACGAGTGTCAGCTGGACTGGCGGAGCTGTCAGAGTGGCAGAGCTGCTGGACGAGGTCGGGGTGTCGGGGCCGGCGGCAGCGATGGAGGCAAAGGCGAGATGGCGCTCCCGCTGGCGATGCATGGTGGCGATGACGTGCGCCTCGTCCGTCAGGAGAGGGCACGTGTACCACCCGTATCCGGGTTGGCCACAGTTGTGGCAGATCGAGCCGCCACTGCTGGACCCGGTCGACGGTTGCTGCTGCTGTTGTGGCGACGGACCCTTGCCTTTCTTGTTCCAGCTTTTCTTCTTCTTCCCCGAAGACGATGAGGTAGCTGCGGCGAGGGAAGCGACGGCCACAAAGGCGACGGTAGGGGTGGCGACGGCAGGGGATGCAAGAGCCTCTGTGCGCTGGAGCTGGGACTCCAGACGAGCTTCCTCATTACGGAGGAAGAGATCGTATGCCCAAGGCATGAGGGTGCCTTGGGCCGCCATGGTGGAGAGGACGTCCTAGGGGTAGTGCATGAAGACGTCCGTGTACGCGCTGGTGGCGCCGCGCTTGATGGTAAGGAGTGCGGCCAGAGGGGGTGGGGTAGATCTGCCGAGATGATGAAGGATGTCCTCCGCCCGCTACCAGTAGGCAGTGACCGTCTCCTTCTCCTCCATCTGTAGGGAGTTGAACTCCCAGAGCAGACGGCTGGTCTCGACGTCGCTGGACAGGCAATGGGGCCGGGTGAGGAAGTGTCACGCGGCTGCAGGGTCTGGGGTGGCGCCAGCGGTAAAGTCGTCGAGGAAAGGCTCGAGGGCCAGGCGGGAGGCTGGAGGGGCGACTAGGACTAGGGCACGGATGGCGCAACCAACGTCATACAACTGGTCGGCCTGGCTGGGATCATAAGGGAGGGTGTAGTATACCCATAGGCCCTCACCCTGTGCCCAAATCCGGAAGCTGAGCTCTCAGCTTCGGAACTGCTCGCCGGCCTGAAGTGGCGGGGGCGGCGTCTCAAAGTCCTTCTGCCTGCGGTCGGCGCCCAGAGTGGGGCCAAGGACAGAGGTCACCGTCTGCCGCTGGCATTAAATCTGCTGCTGCGCTAGGTAATGCCTAGTAGCAGACACAGCATGACTGGAGTGACCGGGAGGGATGAATGGTGGCAGCAGACTGGTGGCTGACTGGGAGGCCAATGGTTGCAGTGCTGTGAGCTGCTGCGTCAAGGCGGCGAGCTGTTGCTGAAGAGCAGCCAACGGGTCAGGGTTGCCACCAGTGATGGTAGAGGGCTGCAGCTGCTACTGCTACTACGGCGGCAGTGGTGGCGGCTGTTACTGCTGCTGCTGCTGCTGCTACTATTGCTACTGCTGCTGCGCCTGTTGCTACTGCTACTACTGCTGTTGTAGCTACTTCAGGAAAGGGGGATTGGGGGTCCTCCCAACAGAGGAGGACCCCTCCTCAGAGGGACTGTTAGTCATGGTGCTCTCTTCCCCTTTCGTTTGCTATGCTTTTTTATGTTGAATGCTGCCGATGTCAGTAGTGACGTCAGCCTAGGATGACTAACGTCAGCAGAGGAGTGCAACTGCTCCTTTTTTTGTTTTGTGGGAGTGCTACTGTCCCCTTTTTCTTTGATGACATCACTAGTGATGTCAGCAGTGACGTCAACGGATGACCGCTGACATCAGCAGCAGTTGATGTAGCCACTCCTCTGGGGCTGTAGCCGCTATTACTACTGCTGTTGCTGCTACTTCTGCTGCTACTACTGCTGCTGCTACTGCTGCTGATGCTGCTGCTGCAGTTGCTGCTGCCGCCGTTGTTGTTGTTGTTGTTGTTGCTGCTGCTACTACTCCTGATGGTGTTGCTACTGCTGCTGCTGCTACTGGTGCTGCTAGTACTACTGCTACTACTACTGCTGCTGTTGCGGCTGCTACTGCTGCTGCTGTTGCAGTTGCGAGGAGCCCCCCCCTTTTTTCTCTTTCTTTTCCTCTTGCTCGTCGCTGCGAGCTCGCTACTCGCTGCGAGCGACGAGCCGCGAGCGACGAGCAGCAAGCTACGAGCAGCGAGCTTGCTGCTCGCTGCTCGCTGATCGTTGCTTGCTTCGAGCAGCGAGCTCGCTGCCAGCAGCTCATTGCTCGCAGCGAGCAACGGGCTGCGGGAAGCTGCGGCTACTCCTGCTATGGCTGTGGCTGTAGCCGTTGTTGCTGCTGCTGCCGCCAGCTACAACTGATGCGAGCTGCTGCTGCTGTTGTCGGCTGCTGCTTACTACTGTAGCTGTTGCTCCGGGCTACTGCTATTGCGAGCTGTTGCTAGTTGCCGCCGCAGCCAGCTGCTGCTGTGTGCTGTTGCTACTGGCTGCTGCTGCCGTTGCTTGCTGTTGCGGCAAGCTGCTGCTGCTACTACTGCTGGCTGCTACTGTCAGTCACACCTGGAGGCAGTCGCCGCGTGCTTCATCGCCAGCAAGCGCCCGACGTGGCCTGCCACTCACCTCCTCGCGTCAAGCCTGGGGGTCAGTGCTGCCAGAGAAAATCCGGCAGCATTTCCCCTGGCCTAGTGGCCGTGGGAAAAATTTTGACGCCGCCACCAGGCGGGTCAATGCTGCCGAAAAAAATCCGGCAGCATTTCCCCTGCACTGGCGTATATGGGGGTCCGCCGGCGTTGTCTGGCACCTGTTCGTCAGTCTTCTGCTGCTATTACTACGCTCTGGCTCTGATACCAAGACAGAAATACTAGGCAGCAGGTTGGGGCAGTAGCGTTGTTGATGCAGCGTGCGGGCTTCCACGCTCGTTGCTTAAGTCTGCTTGCCCCTCATTCTACTGCTCTAGAGACTAAGTCTGGAAGCTTTGGGTTTGTTACTCAAAAGTGCGAGCGCTAGTGTTAGCGCTAAAAAGCAGCTGGAAACTGAAAGTAACTGATTAACAATGAAGAATAAGCAACAATGGGAGACCCCTCCAAGTTCTAGCTCCCCCCCACTAGTGTAGAACTTGTTACTCAGCTAACCAGTCAATCGGAAAATAGTCCTAGACCTATTTTCTGGCAGGCAGGATTTTCTTGGTGAGCCCTGCCAGACGCCCGACAGCCCAAAACCCGAGCGTCGTCCGTTTTGCCTAAAAACTGGACCATACCATAATACCAACGTTGCGAACGCAGTCGTGCGGTCAGAATCAGCTAGAAAAATAGCAGCACAGAGTTATGACTGCTCGAGCCCGGGCAGTGCCTCCGATAGTCACTGATACCAAACAAAGCCACACGGCAGGAGACATGGACCATAGGCATAGCACGACGCTGCAGACGCAATGCCACAACCAGAAACGGTGCCACCAAGGAAATAGCATCTGCAGTGGCGGCGACCGCCGGTGGCCCGACCGCCGAGGAGGCTTGCCGATGGAGGTGAGCGCATCGCCGGACGGAGGTGGCTCCAGCAAACGGTGCGTGGGCCTCAACGCGCGTCGGCTCCACCGAGCGACACTCCAGCGACATCGAGTCTTGCCGTCCGTCATCTGCACGCCGATGTACACAAGCCAGGAGGACACAACAGAGTACAATGAGAGATGCGCGAAAACCAACACCGGCTTGTGTACATTGGTGTGCAGATGACGGACGGCGAGACGCGACACTGATGGAGTGTTTCCCGGTGGAGCCGACGCACGCTGAGGCCTTCACGTAGTTTGTTGAAGCCTCCTCCCTCCTTCGTGCTCAGCTCCATTGGCAGACCTCCTCAGCAATCGTGCCGCCAATAGGCACGGTCACTGCATTTGTTGTCTGCACATGTCCAGTACCGCGTCTGACTGCGTTGCTACGTTCACAGTACTATGTCATGCCTAGGGTCCAAGTTTCATAATTTTCTGACGCTGTTGGTAGCAGGGGTCAACGTAGACGATGCCTGGGTTTAGGCAGCCATAGCTCCTCACTACTATTTTTTTAGCCGGTTCTGACCGCACGAATGTGTTGGCAGCGTGCGTATTATGGTATGGTCCATTTTTCAAGCAAAACGGACGACACCAGGGTTTTGGACTGTTAGCCATCTGGCAGGGCTCACCGAGAAAACCCTGCCTGCCAGAAAATAGGTCTATTTTCTGATTGGTTAGTTCGCTGAGTAACAAGCTCTACAGATCTGGGGGGAGCTAGAACTTGGAGGGGTCTCCGATTGTTGCTCATTCTTCATTCCTAATCATTTACTTCCAGTTTTCAACTGTTTTCTAGCGCTAACACTAGCGCGTGTGTTTCTGAGTAACAAACCCAGAGCACTCAGACTTAATAGTCTAGAGCGGTAGACTGAGGGGGGAGCAGACTAAGCAACGAGCGTGGAAGCCCGCACGTTGCATCAACAACACAATTGTCCTAACCTGTTGTCTAGAATTTCAAGCTTGATCTTCAAGGGAGGAGGACCAGTCATACGGTGAGAGCAATGTCAAAAGAGGGAAGTAGCAGCTGTAACCTTAACAGCAGTCTCAAAGAAGCAGACGCGTAAGGAAGATGGCCAAAAGTTACGATGTCACGGAGGGCATCTGGATACGGCTTGCTTGACCATTCTTTGCATGTCCAAGACTGCTGAGGAGGCATTGCAATGGAAAAATGGGGCTGAGTGAAAGGGAGCAATGGAATTAGAGCTTACCTTGAGAACAGCTCTTGGGAGTTGGTTAGTTGGCCGGTGGGTGAGAAGATTATTGGCTCCAAATGGGTCTTTAAGACGAATCTCAAAAAGGAGAAGGCTGAGCAGCTCAAGGCACGGTTGGTGGCAATGGGATGCGTCCAGAGGAAGGGCGAAGACTATGATGAGACCTTCGCACCTCTTGCAAACTTTGCCACCATCCGCACCATCCTCTTAGTGGCAGCGGTACATGACTACAAAGCCCCGCAGATGGATGTCAAAATGGCATTCCTCCATAATGATCTGGGCAAGGAGGTCGGGTGCAAGATTGGCATGAGCCCGCTTGTGCTCAACTCTGCAAGAGAGTGTTTGCAGATTTCAGCTTTTGGTGACTAGCTATTACATGACTGAAAACATGAGAGAGTCTACTTGCATGCTCCACATACGCTCATGGTCGATGTGGCTCCTTGTTTAACCTGTTTTGCATGTTGTGCTAGTTTTTGTAGCTCACTGCACCGGGTTGCTGATCCTGCAGAGCCACACTCTCGGTCGCTCCGAGGTGTGAGAAACCACAGCGGCTTCTTGCCGACCGATTCGGTTCGACCCCGGGGTGGCAGCCGGGCCCCACATCGGGCTGCTCGTGTGGGTGGCCCGGTTAACCGAATGCTAAGAGCTCTCTAGCTCTTGACTCTCGTTACTGGTCTCTCACCGTTCATAAGTTTTTCACCAACTCCTGGCTTCTCCCATCGCCATGGATGTTGCATGAACTTCACATGCATGGTAGGGGTGTGTCAGCATCTTGCCGCTACCTACAGTGGTGTTGAGCACACACCCCACCTCATGCCTGCCCACTCAAAGTACCCACCTTGAAGATATTTATTTATTCTGCTGCATTCTCTCAATTGTAAACACGTTTGAATCCAAACAGGTGACATGACGATAACTTTCAAGGAGAAACCGAGTGATGGACAGCCAATAGTGTGGCTGACAACCTGATTAGCAACACATTGCAGGAAAACTGGTACATTCCTGGACGGCATCATGAATAGCACGCTTGTGCGGACGATGGCCTAGAAACCCCCTTTCCCCCCTCCCCCACCCCCCTCCTGCAATGCAAGCTATAGTTGCAAATAAAAGCTGGACCCTAGCTTCAGCAAGGGAATGAGTTTAGGGCTCCTGCACAAGCATAATAAATAGCCTAGTAAGTGGAGGCAACCTCAGCCTTTCATACCATGGGCTCTTCCGGAGACCAGTCTCAGCCCAACAGTACCCAATAGCACAGCACACGCAAGCGTCCTCCCAGCTGATACAATCAGTCAAGCGGAGGGACTACACAGCTGAGGCCCGTCCCTCACCATTGCTCCCAACACCTGCCACTCTCTGCACCCTCATGCCGCAGTGGCAGGAGGGAGAGACTGGGCCAGGGGAGGCAGACGTTCCCTGTGGCGTGTCACCACTTGTAGCACCTGCCGTTGTAGCAATAGCAGCGCGAGGACCCGCACGAAGTGCAGCGCGTGTACGAGTAGTTGACCGCACACCACTCGAGGCACTTTCCGCGGTAGCAGTAGCACGGGTCAGGACCTTTGCAGGCGGTGCACTGCACCCAGTTGTAGGTGACCACTGGGCACTGGTTGGCGGATGCGGGCGGAGGGGATGGGGGAGGCGGGGGTGGAGGGGAGGGTGGAGGGGAGGGTGGAGGGGGGGATGGTGGGGAGGGGTCATCGTAGTAGTCATAGTAGTAGTCGTCGTTGGGTGAAGGAGCTGGCGCAGGTGCAGGGCCGTCAGACGACTGGGGTGGGGGGGGGGAAGGGGGAGGGGAGGGAGGAGGAGATGGAGGAGGTGAAGGCGGTGGGGGCCTGGGCGGGGGGCTGCGTGGAGGAGGGGGCCTCACTGGAGGGGGCTTGGCTGGGGGAGGGGACTTTGCTGGTGGGGGAGACTTGGGCGACGGGGGGGATTTCAGAGGAGGCGGCGACTTCTGTGGCGGTGGGGACCGTGGGGGCGGTGTGCGTGGTGGCGGCGACGAGGTGGTCGCAGGCGGGGGGCTCGGACTGGGCTTTGCGGCCGGGGGTGGGAAGGGCGATGCGGAGGCGAGGTTGGGTGCAGTGAGCACGCAGGCCTGCTTGTTGATGTCGACGTTGGTCTGCACGAGCCACTTGAAGCCGTTGATGCCGACGAGGTTGTACGCGCCGCCGTTGGCGCTGGTGAGCACGCGCGGCGTGGAGGCGTCGGTGTACACTCCGACGCAGAGGTCGGCGTTCTCCTGGTCGTAGCCTTGGGTGTCGCGCGCCCACCAGCCGTTGGACACCCACGGGTTGGTGGCCGCCTCCACCAG
>SZWC01001770.1:168127-188059 GCA_023375785.1 Penium margaritaceum | reverse complement strand
GGGGGGTGGAGGGGTTCACTCACGAGCGGCCATCGTTGCTGCCGCAGCCGCTGTTGCAGCGAACGGTGCCGTCGCCGATGAGCGAGAAGACGATGTCGGTGCCGCGGTAGGTGGTGTACGTGTGCCAGCCGCAGTAGGTGCCGCAAAAGCTGTCGCCGCTGCTGCTCACCCTCACGTTGCCGCTGATGATCACGCCGTACCACCCGTTGGGGTCCAGCGGCAGCCTGCCGGCCGCGATCTCCGCCGTCACGATGCCGTCGATCTCGCTCTCGGCGAGCGACGTCTTGCCGTTGGGGACACTGACGGCGCCGGCGTAGTTGACGGTCGGGGAGACCTTGCGGCCGTCGCGCTGGTAGTAGGGCAGCGCGATGTTCCACCACTCGCGCACCGACGCGCCGAGCGCGTCGGCGGAGGGGTCGGAGAGCGACCGCACGAAGGTCTCGATTGAGATTTGGCCCGAGTTGGCGGGCCAGCTGCCGTAGTAGATGAGGTACACGTTGATGGGGTTGACCATGATGTTGTCGCCGTGGTATGTCACCGCCTGCCCGTACCCCTGGATGCCCGGCCAGTAGTACGGATAGCCTACGGGAGCGGCGCGACCGATGGGCGCTGCCGTGCCGCCTCCACCGCTGTCGGTTGGCCGCGAGGTGTTGTGCAGGCGGTGGATTCGGGGCCGAGGCGCCTTTAAGGAGATGGCCACAGTGGCGGAAGGGAAGAAGGGGGAGAGGAGAAGGAGAGCAAGGAGAGGGACGAGGGCATGGAGAGGGTTTGAGGTTTGGGAAAAGCGTGAAGAGCAGCGGCCGCAGTTTCTGCCGCTGCTGATGCTGCCGTGCTGGAGGCAGGGGGCTCGGGCGCACCGCAGCCGCCGGGCCCGGGACCGAGGCGCGCTGCCGCTCTCCATCGTGCGAGGACACGAAAGTGTGGGCACCGCGGCTCCGGCTATGGTTGCTTGCTGCTGCGGCTGCCGCTGATACTGTCGGAGTTGCGGGTCGTGCCAGGCACAGCTGGTGATGGTGCGGCGGGTGCCGCGGCACACGGTGTGCTTGCTGCTAGTGCGCCCGTGGGGGCGTCGGCTTGGGCACAGAGGGCTTAGTGTGCAGGCCACATTGCAGGATGGAGGTCGAACTGGGATACTTTGAAGTGTGCGGAACGCTCGGACGGGTCGCGACGCGCTGCGGAACTTGCGACGGCGAATGTGCTTGTGCACCCTGCGAGGCGACGCAGTCGACTGCAACGCAATGTCGAGCGCAAGAGCTTGCTAAGACGGCAGAGGCGGCAGACGACTGAAAGGCGTGTACGCCACGACTAGGCGGCATCTGACCACTGCTGTGGTTCGCGGCCCCTCATAAGCAGAGCTCACGGTCATTGTCCCGTCTCACAGCCGCAGGTCCACAGGCGCAAACCACCACAGAGAGAAGCGGTGGGTCATGGCCCCGCGGCTCCCCCACCAAGAGCCGACGCGAGGACTGTCGGCGTGAAAATTTTCCTCTCCAGGCGATTCAAGCGCCCTATCGCATATCGGGCGGGCGGGTTCTCTCGGCATTTTCTTCTACTTTCGGATTTGCGTCCGAGACTGCGCGACGGCAGGGTTGACGGTCGGCCGAGGCTCGTGAAGAGAGTTGCTGCGGCCGGTTGCTTGCAGTTCGCCGGACGCAGGGGCATGGCTGGCAGTGCGTAGATTTGCGCCAGCGAGATTCGGGAGATCGCGGAAAATGTCGTCGATCTGCCGGTCGATATCGAACGTTCAAAATATACCGCCGGTCCGGTTGAAGCGCTCGACGACTTTCATCGGACGGTGCGAATCGATCGTACGACGTCGCCGGACTGTGGGTTGGTTGGCTGGTTGGGGGACGGGGGAGGGACTGCGTCCTCCCGTCAAATAACCCCAACGCCTGCGAAAACATCACTCGCCCTCCCTCTGTTTAATGCAGGGTCCTTGAGGATGAGGGCAGGGACCTTGCGGACATGCCGGGGGCAGGTGCCGTACATGCCGACAGGTAGTGTTGTCGATTATCTGCAAGCTCGCCGCCTTTCCCGCCTTGACCAGCTCACTTCTACGAGTCCGATGACCCTCTTCGATGACGCGTTGTCGCATTTACTCGCACCTGGTTTCCAGCGACCACAAAACCGCGTTTGGGTTGCGAACATGGGCCGCGGCTGGTAAACGCCGAAAGTTGTTGTTGGCGTAGGTTTTTCGCAGTGCGGCTGGGATTGTGGCACATCGATGTTCGCAAGTGAGTCACATTTCTTTAACCCTTTGGCCACGTCTGGTAGCGCCCCAATAAGGAGGCCGAAAAACAATTGGATCGCCGTCGGAAGGTTCTCCCCATGTTCCGGCCCTCGGCGATCGAGTTACCCCTTTTTTTTCCAACATTTTCCCAACGTACAGCCACGCGCAAGCAGCGCGCACGCCTGACCCACGCGTCCACTTACTCGCAGTTGTCGGTTCACCAACCTCTTTTCCTTGCGGGAACCTCATTTGCTCACCCTGGCACATCACCTCCTGCCAACAACCTCCACCGCCTGCACCAGGCGTCATGGATGTAGACGATCCAGTGCTAGAAGGAGAAGACGTGCAGGCCCTCATCATGGAGCAAGTCAGCATGTTCGCCTTCATCCTCTGCATATATGCAGCCCTCCCATATATGAAAAGACCCTACCTCACTCGCCCATTGACAGGGCACTGGTACGCAGCGGAGTTGCTGGGAAGGGAGGCAAGTGCAACCCGTGTGTATGAGGTTTTGGGGATATATCCATGGAGGTTCGATGCCTTCGTCGGCATTCTTCGTGAGGCAGGTCTAGGACCCACCAGATGGGTGTCGGTGGAGGAGTCTGTTGCAATGTTCCTCACGCAGCTGGTAGCTGGGAAGGGGATACGTAAGAGGGTGGAGTCATTCCAGCATTCCAAGGAGACCATTTCTCGCCACTTTGGTAGAGTGATGTAGTACATACTGGATCTCGGCCCCACCGTCATCAAGAGCCCCACAACGAAGCCCAAGTTCCCTCAAAGATCGCGCGATCACGTTGATTCATGCCCTGGTTCAAGAATTGTGTCGGTGCAGTGGATGGAACTCATGTCCAGGCATGGGTACCCTTGCAGCGCCAAGCACCATATTGGAACGGGAAGGGGCAGAAGATGTAGAATTTCATGATGCTAGTGAACTTCGACGAAACAATAGCGTGGGTGCACTCCGGGTGAGAAGAGAGTGCCCACGATGCACGTGTGTACCGTGATGCCCGGGCTCGTGGTTTCCAACCGCCCGCTGGGAGGTATTACCTAGCAGATGCTGGGTATCCACTGTCAACTGAGGTTCTTACACCGTATCGTGGGGTGCGGTACCATCTACGGGAGGATACAATCAACGGAGTGGTGCAAGAGCCCCAGACAGCCCAAGAGTTGTTCAACCTTTGTCATTCTTCTCTTCGCATGACGGTGGAACGAGTCATCGTACAACTGAAGTAGAAGTTCCACATCCTCAGCGACATGTAAAGCTACTCCCTGGACGCTCAAGCTCACATCGTCATCGTATGCTGCATATTACACAACATATTCATGACCGTTGGCAATGAGCATGTCAGGTACCAAGCAGAATTCATATTAAACATGGAAGAGGCACGTGCATGGCAGCCTGCCCCAAAAGAGGTGCTCAACGACCAGGACGCTCCACCACAAGCCAGAGCGATGCATGATGCTATTGCACGTGAGATGTGGTTGGCGTACTCAACTGAACGTCTCTTGCAGCGTGGCTAGTATGAAGGATTGTCTTAAAAATACTTTGTGTAGTCGAACCGATTTTTCACTCTGCTCCATGGCTCTCTTTCATTTGATTAACGAACTGCTTTTTCTGTCACCTTCTACATGAAAATGGTATTATACTTAATGAATACTTTGTGTGGTAGCTATACCATTAACAGTGGGTGGGCAAGGGTGCACAGCAAGCATGCCATTCAACAGTGGGCACAAGGCGTCGTGCCACCACTGTGACTGCACAATATCATCATCCAAACCTAAAGCATCACATTCATTGTAGAATAAGGTAGAGGCATAGAAGCATGAATCAAGTTGGAACCTTTCATTGTAGACATGTTCACACTCTACACTACTTCCAGGTCACAGTCAAGTCATGCCCATAAATAGCCAGAGTGGCAATGTGGCCACATTGCGCCTACCAGCGGTGCAACCGCGGTTGTACGCATTCCTAACCTGCTGACTAGTTAATGCCCTACGGTATTCCGCACATCCAGACATGTCCTTCACTACATGCACCAACCAACACAACAGAAAATCACACAGAAACATCATGACATACGGATCGTTGTGCAGATGGAGCTCCATAGTTTGCAAGACAAAGCACAAGGCAGGCATGTATGCACATGTCAGCGGGGTGGAGGGCTTCACCAACAAACATGCAGAGGGTAGACAAACATTGACGATGCAATCCATGTAAAGGATCTTGTTCGTAAGTGGTAGTACAGGCCGGGGGTAAGGGGGGGGAGGGAATTGCAAACAAGCTCAGGGGGGACATACACTAAACACGCCAAATTGCACAAGTGTGAAGAATGGGAGTATGCACTCTACACTTCAAAATATGATGACATGTCTTTGACACATGACAGGAAGGGGGGGGGCATACCATCACACCGCTCAATTAACCTGCGTGTCTTTGTCAGCCTTGCAAAACAAGTACGCCATTTTGGGGTACTTGCTTAGCTACTGCAAGATCGCAGCCTTCTGACATCCAGCTGCGTTGAGACGATGTTTGACGCCATCTCCATCAATTTCTGTTGATCCGTGCCTACTACACGCTCAGCGCAATGTGCAAGTGCCATGGCGGCTTGGGCAAGGCTCTGCCCTGCACTTACACCGCTACGACCACGGCCAACGGCGAAGTCGAAGCCGTCTTCTATGGCGCGGCGTACTACCGCTACTGGTCCTCCTCCAGCTGCGCCTCCCACTCCCTTAGGTCCTCCTCCCACCCCTGCAGTGTCTGCTCCCACTCCTCCACCCGCTCCCGCGTCTCCTATAGCACCTGCATCTCCTCCCACCACTCCACCACCAACCTGAGCACCTCCTCGCAGTCCTCCATGGCGTTGCTCACTGCCACGTGGTCCGTTGGCGGGGTTTCCCTCATTACCCGCTACAGCATGGCCTGCCGCACTCGCCACGCGTGCTGCAACACCATCAGCTGCATGAGCAAATCCCCTAGTAGTTGCGCGTGCTCTGCCCTGACCTGGGCCACCTCTGTCTACTCCTCTCGCAGGCGCTCCCGTTACTCTGCCACCATATCCGTCTCCGCCATCCACTCCTCGAACCTCGCCTCCATTCCCGTCGCGTGCCACGCGGATACCGTCCGCCACGGCACGCTCCAGCCGAGCACCCTCGTCTGTCGCTACGTCGACTACAGCGGCCACTGCTTTCGCCACGCCCACTGGATCCTCCGCCGCATGTGCTACAATGAGGGCACCGTCGGGACCCGGGACCCAATGGACTAATGGGCCTAGTCCGTTCATAGCAATGTTGACTTCGTCGTTCAAGTCACCTATGTCCACCGTGTCTGTTATTCCTACATAAAGCACGTCGTCGTCGTCCACCTCGGCCACTCGGTTGTTCTCCGCGACCCCGTCGGACACCGTGACGACATCGGTGGCCGGAGCCTGACGTGGCGGAGGGTTCCAACGGTTGCCACGGCCGCGAGGGCGCTGGAAATTTTGTGCCCCCCAGCCAGAAGCCACCTCCTGTGGCCAAACCCTAAAGCACGCATCAAGCCACTGGAAACGCCCGTCGGAAAAACTGCGATTCCCGTCCGAGCCCACCACCCGAAACTTGTCCCAACACTCGTAGTCCAACACCCCCCTGCCGTTGTCCCACCCCGCCCCGCTTAGGTTCACAGTTTCAAGAAATGAACGGTAGCCAGACTTGACGTTGCCGGTGCACAACATAATCTGTTCCCTAGAGTACTCCAGTGGCGGCAACCTCGCAACAGCACGTTCCTCCTTCACCGTAACGATGAACCTGATGAATATAAGCCTCCAGACTACGCTGTACCACCCTGGCGCATGCCTAGTCTCCTCCGAAAACTGGGCAAGGCATTGCAGAAGCACGTCAGTGTCTATGGGGTCCTTCCAGGCCCTCTTCCTGTCCACTTCATGGCACGACGCACCTTCCGACATAGCAGCCTTCAGTTGGCACGGGGGAGACACGCAATGGGAGTGGGGAAGTCCACCACCACCAGAATCTCCGGCACCAGTAGAAGCAACCAGCGGCTCACTTGCTACAAGATGCGCCAGACGGGGGGGGACAACAGGCCTTGGGGTGGACTTGCCAGTCACGGCTGGAATACCCTGAACCGCTTTCCTTTCACTCTTTCAGCTGCAGGAGGCGAGCGACATGCCTCGGCACAAGACAAGGAGACGCTCTCCTGGGTCGACGCCACGTTCACTGATGGGCCACGTTCACACGGCCTGATGGGTTTGCCCCTGCGGCTGAGGCAACCCGTGGCACGGAGAATGACTTGCGTTTCGCAGCTGGGCTAGAAGACATGGCGGCTGCGGGTGGTCGTCGCTAAGGGGTGCAGGTACCGTCGGTAGCGAGGAGACAGGCGACGGGCTGAATACCGTCGTAACCCTAGTGAGGGCTAACTCGATCGCTGTCGAGGAGGCTACCCAGTCAAACTGGCTTAGCCAGTTTGACGGACGCAATGCAGGAGCCATGTAATCCAAGGGCAGGGAGTGATTGGGCTTATTCGATAGCCTTGGGGGGTGCGCACGTGCGAAGGCCTGCTTATTCGGCCGAGTTACCGAGTAAGGGGTCCAGAAATGAGATTTTCAGCTAAAACTATTCGAAATCCTGGAAATTGGCCGACTACGATCGCAAACCCACACCAAATTCTTCCACAGACTACAACGCAGATAACAACCAAACATGCACGTCTGTTAGGCCAGGAATTTGATCAAAAACTTTTTGGGCCTCCTTATTGGGGCGCTACCAGACGTTGCCTTTCTAAATAATTGGCAGTAGTTCAGCTGACAAGACAGCCAAATGTGGGAAGAGCGGGGGAGTGGGGGGTGGGTAGGAGTGATGGAACGTAAAGAGGAAAAAATGAGTTGTGCCCGCAGTCTTATGTACTGTGATCCATGGGCACCAAGCGATGGAATCTGCCTTAAATGTTTTTGAAAACACAACTCAAAACTAAATCATCAAGGCCCCAACTACGGAACCCAATAGTATTGGGGAGGAAGATGTCACGCAGGTTCCAATTCTGCTGGAAGTCATTGTTGGCGACGACTTCCAACGTTTACCAGCTGCGGCCACGACCAGTAGCGCTTCCTCCCTTGAGTTTGCTAAGAGAGCAAGCGAGGATCGTGGGTAGTGCGACATTACGCAGATACGCCTGCATCCGCCGTGTCCCATAAGGGTCCATCATGGCCTAGGAGAATGACATGTAATGTTACAAAACATTTGGGCGATGCAGGGCACCATACCTAGGAAGTTCCTAGATTGTAATATTTGCCTCAAACATTACATCGAGGCCATCGCCTTATTCAGGTAAAGTTTAGCAGATTTTGAGATACAAATACTTGAGATGTTCATGTTCACCAATTTGGTCATGTTTCAAGACAATATTAACATTGCTCATATTGTACGGTAAAGTGGTTTTGCTTAACCTTGACATTCCCTTCGTACTAATAGAGTAGCTGGATCTAAACAGAATGAAAAAAAAACTTTTTTTACGGTGGAAGACTCGTACTCCTTGTAATTGACACAGGGAAAACATTTTGCAAACATCGCTATGTGTTTGTGATGAAGGTCCTACAATGTCATCTAAAGTATAATGGAAATACTACCAAATCAGGGGAAAGCGGGAAAATAAGAAAACACTTAGAATGAAAAAAAAACACGTCATAAACTTCCTCAGATGCCAAATGGAAGTCGTCTACCACTTCCAACCTAACACAAGTCAACAACCTAGGAAGCTTTTAGCGGTAACACTTCAACATTCCCATCACATTTTTCAATTATAATTCAGGTTTCACAAGATTACACACGCCCAAATAGTTGTTGGCAATTTCCTTACGTGATATACTCAATTGTTTTCTTGGAAATTACATACATATTTGGCCATAACAAGCAGATACCATAGTTAAAGATTCTATTTGATGAAACTCTTCTAATTGTTTTTTATGGGAGTATGTAGAATCCACATGGAGCAACATATGATAACTAGATAGATTTATATAAAGTAGTACAAAGCTGACACTAAATATATGCAATACACCCCTTTGTTCTACTTTACATCTTATATTCTATCTTTTTATCCTTTACAATGTTACGGTTTTGCTTTGGGATGATGAAGTTGGAAAGAGATTTCTTAAGGAACCCCGAGTCAAAAATTTTGAATCTTAAGAAAATCATCATAGGTTTCCTAATAGTTTGCATAACTTATAATTATTCTTAGGAGGTGAAAGTCTTCTTATATTTGTCATTCAAAGTCATCAAGAAATTTGACAAACAAAATTCTTTTGCTTGTAAACGTTTTAATTAATGAGTAATTCATCCAAAAGTTGGTAATAAAAGCACATTGACTATGATTATGTTTTGGGTTTTGTAGTGTGGAAGAGTTTAGGTAAGACCATGTGCAAAATAAATTATAACAGAAGTGAAGATAAATCCAAGATATCAAAGATTATGGGGCCTCATTTTGTGATTGAATTTTAAAAAATCAATCATTTTTTTAATGTTAGACTTGATTTATAAACTAAATTTGGCACCAGTGAAAAGACGAAACAAATATCTTGACATTTATTATCGTTTGGCCAATAATAGAAAAAGATGAGTGGTGATTGAGGTCATTGTTTAGCATTGGTTGGTAAACTTTGTTCTAAAGATGGCTATTTATAAGGAGTGTTCTTACAAAGATTCATCCTTCATTTGAGGCATGGGGAAAAGGATGTTAATACTTCATGATATTGCTCTTTTGGAGTGCTATACGTCAAGGCACACAGTAAACTAAATACATGACCTTTCTCTTTAGAATCTCCTTAACAGATTTTGCAGAATCTCCGCATGATACTTGTAATTAACTTATCGTGTGATTTGTGAACATCAGTGCATCATTTTGCACATAACGTAATGATGTTCATATTCACATGAATATGAACATCATTTTGCACGTCCTTTTACAATGTTGATGCATAGCTCACAAAAAGAAGAACACTATCTATAAGGGAGCAACTTAAATGTTATCATTCAAAACATGGAAGTATTCTCTTGGTGAGTTTAAATGTGTATGAACTCACTTTTCATTCTTCTTCATTCTTACATATTTATGAGTGTAAAATACAACAGTGGATATTGGAATTTTGCACAACAAGAGCAAAGGCTTGGTTGGCCTTACTGTCGTGCTAAGACCTTTGGTGTGCCAAGCAATGCTTGTACTACTCCTGAGAATTGAATGCGTAAGCCTTGATTGCATTACAAGAATTTAAGGTAAAACAATACCATGTACAAGCTCAACAACAGCCTATGAACAGCTTAGCAACAAAACCCTGGTAGAGCCTGGCCTAAACTAGGCGCAACGTCTAGATAGGCGTCAAGCCTTGTAGCAAGAGTCTTGGCGTGTCGACCATCTTTCGGGTTGATAGGCCTTTAGGATGTCAGGAGACCTCCTCTCCACGCTGGCACACTTCCGCCAAAGTTGGTGGGTCGTCAGAGGGAACCTCCAGAAAACTCCTCACGGCGACCAGTGCTGATACCATGTTAGAATTTTACACGACCACAACAAAGCCTTGGTTGGCCTTGCTATCGTGCCAGAACCTTTGGTGTGCCAAGTAATGCTTGTATAATTGTTGAGTATTGAATGCAGAACCTTTAGTATATTACAAGAATACAATACATAATAATACTATGTACAAGCTCAGCAACAGCCTATGAACAACTTAGTAACAGGTTCCTGACAGAATCTTACCTCATCTAGGCACAACAACTTGCTAGGTGTCCAGCCTTCTAGCAAGAGTCTTGGCGCTTCCACTGTTGAGATTTACCAGTCTCAACGGCCGGGTTCTCCTTAAAAGGGCCTCTAAATCCTGCAAGGAATTTTTCTGAGGTGTGAAGCTCATGTCCTCACAAGAGAGAAGTAAGCACTACTCACTGGCAGCCTGTGACCCTTCAGCTGCCAGTGACCCTTCAGCTCCCTGGTGACCCTTCATCTTCCTGATGCCCTTCACCTGCCTTCGAGGTTTGTGCAACTACCCAGGTAGTTATGCAACCACCCAAGAGGTTATGTAACCACCTAGGAGGTTATGTAACCACCACAAGGGGGTTGTGCAACTCCCTGTAAACCTCCCAGCCAGGAGCATCCAAAGTGGGACCAACCTCAAGACTACTTAAAGGACCATCAAGACACTCAATTATTATGCCTTCAGTTGTCAACCCAAGCAGCCGTCCTCCAGACACTCTCCCAACTCCAGACCTCCAAGTGCTGCCTCCAGCACTTGGACCTTGTACAGTGAACAACATACATCTTCACTGAGGTTCCTCAGTGAGAAGGCATCCAGGGTGGACGCCCTGTGGTTCAAGCTACCCCCAAGTCCTGTCTCCAGCACTTGGTGCGCTACTCAACTTGTACAGCTACAACTCCTACTACTACTTCGCGTCTGGTTTCTAGACTTAGCTTGAGTGAGCTGTGTGGATCACATCTTTGTACATACTTCTCCATGTGATGTATGTGTATATGTATATTCCAACTAATCGTGTGTGCTAAATCTTGTATCCAAGTGTGCTTTCACCCATCAGTGTTCCAGATTTCCTGACATCCACAATCTTCCAGGTTGACAGGCCTTTAGGATGTCAGGTAACCTCCTTTCTACGCTAGCATACTTCCGCCAAAGTCAGTGGATCATCGAAGGGAACTTCTAGGAAACTTCAGGAGCACCGGGGTCTGAGTCTGGTATAGAGACCAAGTGGCTCGCAAACGTGCAGAGTGGTTGATGCTGATATACTGGAGTTGGAGATACTTGAATTTGATACTAGAGCTACAACTTGTGCTCCCGTTCATACTTCTACTCTGGCCGGAAGTAGTCCCGGCGGTCCAGGCTCCTCCACTGAAGGTGGCGGTCGTGGTGGTCTCAACCGTTGATGCAGTAATGTGTCGTACAACATTTTAAGTGACAATGATGATGTAGTAAATACTCCACAAGGTCGAATGTGAGCTAGAAGACTGTGTTGATGTCTGTACAATGGATCAAACAAACCTCGTAGGCTTTGTACTCTCCAAGATTACCTCGTACGAGGCAGTTGTCAAGTTGTCGAACCTTGGAAATCACTCCAGTGAGTTGGCCGAGGTTGTCCCACCTTTCTTCGAAACGCCAAGCCATTTGTACACATCTAGGGCTTGAACATGCCCTTGAAAACTAAAAAACTAGCAATATTCTGTCCTGAAAAGTGGAAAATCCTAATAGAAAAATTCTCAACGAATGCGGTAAAATTTGTAACTTCACGTCGACTCCTCCACAAGTGAAACTGAATGCTCCGTGCTAAAGCCGAGATCCACTACAATTATCACCTCACTCCAACACTCCCCCTCGATAAGTGCATTGGTGAAGGTAAATGGACTCGGCCACACTTGAATTTGCTTTATGGCAAAGAAACCCATAAGTTCTTGAGTCATCACTGAGCTTTGGTGGCAGCAACATATTTTTTCTCCTGCTTTTGAAGTCAAGAGATGTGCTCCCCCTCAATTTACTACCCTCGGATGTGTAGCAAAAATTTATTTGAATCTAGTTCACACTCTTGGCTCTCTTTCTTAAGAGTTTGTTTTTTCTTGAATGAAGCTAGGTTCAGCTCCCAAAGGTCTCCAGGGGTGCCTTTGAATGCACCTCAAGGGTAATGCTCCCAGTCAAAAACTCCAATGCGATGTCATCTATTATCGAAGACCTTGATTGAGCTGTCAATGCGCTATTTCAAACTTATGTCTCGCTCTATACTCGTCGGCGCAATAGAAAAGGACACCGGATGCTGTTTGTTAAGCATTTGTGGATTCGAAGCCCATTTTCAAGCTCGACGGTGAGGGTTGCTTATGTTGAGTCAGCCTTCAGTTGTTTGCCGTAAGAAATTTCTTCGATGGGGCCTCATCAACCTTTTGCGCTTGCAATCAGGCGCTTTCGTCTTATAATATGAGTTGTAGCGTAAGCTCGCGCTGAATTGCAAACTTCGTAGTTTGTCGTTAGGTGCAACAAAGAGCCGCTCCCGATAGCGAGCAAGATACCCTCACAAAAAACGGTGCTCATAAAAGTGAGCGTCATTCTCGTAGCCGCAACTCTGCCAGAGCATGTCGTTCTGAACTTAGAACTTGGCTCCAAATTCTGCTCGCCCTCCTCCATGCGATGGGAAATGAGCAATTGATGTTGGCATACGATGTACGGCATCCATGCTTAACACGAGTGTTCACAAAGGTTTTGTAAACTATTCTTCGATTGAAGCCATTGCTCTGAAACTTTACTAAAATCAGTTGTCGCTGCTGCTAGAAGCTAACACCAAGGGTTTTGGAGAAACTCCAGCTTCTCAACGCCCTGCCACTCCTCTTGTGGCTTGAAAAAACATTTTCTCGACATCACGGCCATGCCAAAAAAACCTATGGTATGGAGAGAAAAGTGGGAACATTCATGACCTTGGCGTGGGCACTCATTTTATTGTAGCCAAAGTAGGAATCGTTTTTCCTACTGCCGAGAAGATGTCCATGCTTAGAGGAATCACTCTCAGTGTGAGACTTATACTTTTAAGCCAAGAGAATCATTTAAAGGACTCCTCAAATAATTGCACAAAATCACCTTGTTGTGCACTACATAATAGATTACACCAATGGCAAGCTTGCAATTGACCATAGGTGCTTTCCTAACGTTGACGTGCTCCTTGGTAGAAACCAAAAAAGTGAATTCATTCCTTCGGCTGCTGCGATGATGTTACGTGTCCCCCCAAAAGTCATGCACTCCCTATTGATTTGCTTAGCAAAGGATGACCCGGGGTTCTTTCCAGTAGTTCGGCTCTAATTGAGATTATCATACCGTTGGAGCAGAGGTACCCTTCAGCGAAGGTTTCACCTTCACTCCTTTTCAAGGAGATCCGCTCCCCATTGCTGACAATGTGCGCTCCTTGTTTTTGACAACTCTCCAAGCGATAGGAAGTTGAAAGAAATCCCAGGGATAAAAAACATGTTATCATAGTGCACTTGAGCTCCCTTGTACCCTGTCAGTGTCATCCTCCCTTTGCCTTTCACTGGCACACGCCAATTGTTTGCTTCATTGACGTAGACTTTGTCAGTATACTAAAGGTATTGGAGGTTGGATCTGTCAAACGTAATGTGTGATGTGCAACCACTATCCAGGTACCACAAATTTTTTACACAAACTCACTCCATACTAAGAGCTTCTGAGATATGGAATAGAGATCCTGAGAAGTCGAACTTCTTCTTTCCACTCCAATTGTCATCTTCTGCTGAGTCTCCTCATCTTCTTTATCAATATCCTCCTCTTCAAATTCCGAATCTTGTGATTGCTCCTTCTCCCTCTCTTACCTCATTGCGCACTCCTTATCTCTCAGCTACTTCCTATTGTTGTGATTTACCCAGTTTCCATGGTCGGGTTTGGCTAAAATGCATCTCGTGGTGCATTTTATCTACTTAGGAGGGCCAAAAAAATCACCTCCTTAAATGGATGGAGGGGAGGTTCAAATCCCTGTCTTTAAAACATCTGAGTTGCACTTGGAGTCCCTTGGAGGCTATGACCCTTCAGCTTCGAGCTGAAGGGTAGCTGGTCAACCTCTGACTACCTCTTGGTGACCCTTTAGCTACCAGTACATCTTCAACCTTCAGTGGCTGCCAGTGACCCTTCATCTTCCAGGTGACTCTTCAGCTGGCCTTGGTGGTTATGTAACCTCCTAGGTGTTTATGTAACCACCCAGGTGGTTATACAACTACCTAAACCTCCAAGGCCAGAGCCTCCAAGGAGGCTTACCGAGGACTACTTAAGGGGCTTAGTCTAATCTGTCCATAATGCCTTGATAACGCCTTCATTCATCATCAGACTCCTTTTGATTCCTCTAGAGTTAACCAATTCAAGCCTCGGCCTCTGATAGTACAAGCCAGTACCTTGGGATGCACCTCCTACAAAGGCATGCGCCTTGTTCAGTGCAAGCTAGTGGCTCTATAAGCAGTCTACTTTTGGTCTGGTTCCCAGACTTAGTCTCAAGGCATCCAGGGCGGGCGCCCTGTGGGTCCACAAGTCTGCACTTGTGGCTGCAGCTGGTTAAGGGAACTTTTCATGTACTTTTCCATATGATCTAAAAATTCCTACAGATATTTCAGATTCTACCGACCACAACTTGCCCTTCCAGATTTTAGTCTAGTTTCACTCATCCACCTTCTGCAAATCTTAACACCTACAATGCAACATGATGTGTCCAGGTTGCTTGCAGTACTGGCACTTGCACACAAGTTGAGGTTTTACATGCTTGTTGTTAAAGTTTCCATAAGATGTAGATGGCGATGTTTTATTCTACTCAAGTGTAGGAGTTGAGTTCACGGCAAATGTATTTGATGTCGGATGCGACAAAAGGGTAGACCAAGCTGCTTGGAATGTTGAATAGGAAAGAAAACGTAAATAATCCTTTACAAGCTTTTGATTGCGCTCTCCTATCAACAATGTATTGCACACGTATGCCTTGGTCAGTTCAGTCTCCTCCTTGAACTTTAGCAAATGCCTAACTTCCTCCCAATCACCGGTCAATCCGCTGAGGAGGAAGGTCACAAAGACCGGCTCCAAAACAAGAGCGTCACTCACCGCGAGCTGGTCACATAGTGACTTGGCTTTGTTGGTGTAATCCTCAACGCTCCTGAAGCTACTAAGTTTAATGTAGAAAATTTGTGAAAGGAGGTGCGACTTGAAGGTAGAGTATCCTTACATGTAGGTTCGTAACAGGTAGGACCACGCTTTATGAGCAGGCTCGCTCGATCCCTCTTGTATCCAAATTTCCTGTTGGATGCAAGGAGTATGTTGGTTATCCAGCAGCATGTATGAGGTCTTGGTGAAGTAGCTGAACTCTACCACCGCTTGTGGTGATGACCCCAATAATGGTGAAGAAAAGTGCCCATTGTGAACTCCCATAGGCAATGAATATGAACGACTTGTTTGAACGTGTGCACCTAGTGTGGGAAGTTCTCTTTTTCAAACTTGTTGACGGTGATCTTGTGCAGCTGGAAGGATGCTTGAAGGATGCTGCTACTGCAGGCCATGTGATCTCTAGACCTTGGAACGGGATTCTTTGTCCTGTGTATGGTTGGACACACAAGAAATACTACTACATGGGTACTGCTTGAATTGTCCATCCTTTTGGCATTTCTATACTTAATACATGCTGAGCCCCATAGGATAGTGGGATAGAAGCTTGTTGAGCCTCTTCGTGTGATGCCAAAGGGGGCACCCCTGAAATCCCTTGAGAATGCGCTACGAACTGATGTGCCACACCCCCATTTACAACTACTCTAGGTTACATCTGCTGTGAGAAAGTTGGTTGCACAACGCGTGGAGGACATGCATGAGACATATGGGTAGATGATACTTTGAACAGTTGTTGCCACTGTATCAATTGTTATCGCTAATGTAGTTGCTTTAATTGCTACATTATCTGCTGATTCATCTGCTATCGTGGTTGTAACAGAGCTAGCAATTGTTTTATCTATGCATTCGATACTACTTAATCTCCACATGAATGCTGCAAGTACTGCTTGTGTGACGCTAAAGCCACATGTGTGAGCTGCCCTTACTGTCAAAGGAGCTCTTGAGGTCCAAGCTATTGCCTCAATGCCTCACATTCCTGCTCCAAAGCTTGACGCGCTAATGCTTCTTACTTCGCCATCCGATGCGCTCCCTCAGCCAAGCGTTGCGCTTTTACAACTTGCTATTGTGCATGATCTACGACATGGCGTCGCTACTCTTGACCCATGCATAAACCATTTAAGACAAACTAATTGTCACGTAGAGGAGAACCGTACCTTGGATATTGAGGCACCATGTCACTCATAGAGACTTCTCTGTCCTTTTTCCTTATGCAGAGTCCATGATTTGTGCACCACTCCACTCTCTGACGCTAACATGTGAATGTGGAATACCCTTCCACCAACACTTAGTTGTAGCTGCTGTGCTTGCTAGTGGAATGGACGTGATTGCTCTGATACCATGTTTGAATGTTGCAGGACGACAACAAAAGCTTTGTTGGCCTTGTTGTCGTGCCAAGACCTTTAGTGTGTAAAGTAATGCTTGTACAACTGCTCAGAATTGAATGCGGAAGCTCTGATTGTATCATAAGAATACAAAGTATAATGATACCATGTACAAGCTTAGCAAAAGCTTATGAACAGCTCAGCAACAGAACCATCACAGAGCCCGGCCTTAACTAGGCGCAACGTCTTGCCAGGCGTCCAGCCTTATAGCAAGATTCTTGGCGTGTCCAGCATCTTCCGAGTGGACAGGCCTTTAAGATTTTAGGAAAACTCCTCTCCACACAGACATGCTTCCACGAAAACCATTGAGTTGTCAGAGGTAACCTCCAGGAAACTCCTCGCAGCACCGGCACTGATACCATATTAGAAGTTTGAACGACCTGCGCAAAGCCTTCGTTGGCCTTACTCTCGTGCCAGGACCTTTGGTGTGCTAAGAAATGCTTGTACAAGTCTGAGAATTTAATGCATAAGCTCTATTTATATTACAAGAATACAATGTACAAGAATATTATGTACAAGCTTAGCAATAGCGTATGAATAAATTAGCAACAGAACCTTGACAGAGCTTGGCCTCAACTAAGTACAACGTCTTGCTAGGCGTCCAGCCTTGTAGCAAGATTCTTAGTGTGTCGACCATCTTCAAGGTTGATAGGCCTTCAGGATGTTTGATAACCTCCTCTCCACGCTAGCACACTTCTACCAAAGCCAGTGAGTCGTCGGAGGGAAAGTATAGGAAACTCTAGTAGCACCGGGGTCCGAGTCTGGTATAGAGACCAAGTGGCTTGCAGACGTACAAAGTGGTTGATGATGATGTAATGGAGTTGGAGATAATGGAATTGGTTATGGAGGAACAAATGGTGCTCCCTTTTATACTTCTGCTCTGGCTAGTAATAGTCTTGGCGGTCCAGGCTGCTTCACTCAAGGTGGCGGTCCCGGCGGTCCCAACCGTGAATGCAGTTTTGTGCCGTTCAACATTGGAAGTGACGACAATGATGTATTAATTCCTCCACTAGGTCTTATGTGAGCTAGAAGGCTGTGTTGATGTTTGTAAAATGGCTTACGAAAACCTCGTAGGCTTCGTACTCTCCAATACTACCTCGTACGAGGCAGCTGCCAAGTTGTCGAACCTTGGAAATTACTCCAATGAGTTGGCCTAGGTAGTCCCACCTTTCTTGGACATGCCAAACCATTTGTACACGTCCAGGGCTTGAACATGCCCTTGAGAACTAAAAAACCAGGAATATTCTATCCTGTAGAGTTAAAAATCCCGATAGGAAAATTCCTGACAAATCACGGTAAAATTTGTAACTTCACGTGGACTCCTCCAAAAGAGAAACTGACTACGTCGTGCTGAAGCCAAGATCCACCACAGTTAGCACCTCACTCCAACAGTGGCGACCCTTCAATCATGCCTAAAGTACAATATTGCATGATGTTTTCTAATCTAAAACCTTTTCAAGCACCATGAACATGTCCATAAAATTGAGAGCTAAAATGTTAGAATGTTGTGCACTAGATTGAGGCATGTCTTTGTCCATCAGAAACACATGTCACAGCATCCAAACGCTGAACTAACTCCTAAAAATAACTCAATGGTAGCAAAAATAACCTTGAAAATAAATCCATCACTGTTGGATTTGTTGGAAAACTTAAAATTTCAATCCACTTTCACCCCTGGCCACCATCATTGCCATCTAATGATGTTGATAACTGAAACCCACTTAGTTCCTGTCATGGTTGATTGATGAATTTGATTTTCCTTAACCCAGATGTTCAAGATCTTTTATTACATTCCAAGTACGTATGGCTCTAAATCTTTTCCCAAATGTGACAATGAACATTGAACGTTGAAGAAAACAATTTATCTTCATGTGAGCTAACACAAAAGTGTTGTGCAACCATAGATTACTGCATGACTTATTAGAGATTTTTCACATATAGTCAAAACGTTTCAATCACTTAACATTCAAATCCATGCTTGAAATCACCTGATGTGTATAGCCTTATCTCTTTCTTGTCATCTTTTCTATCCCATTTCAATAATGTTCAATGATGTTCTTCATTGTTCTACCTTTCTCATATTGTTAAAAGCATAGTTCAGAACCATGCTGGATTTTTACCCTTGCATTCTCAAACTTTTAAAAATGGTGATAATATCTCATGTTTTCTCACAACAATAGCCGTCAAAAATCATTAGGGGAATATGATGATTAATCACAAATTTCCGCTTGAAAGTGATTTTTAACCATCATATACGTACTTATCATTGTAAATGGTAGTTACATATGTGGTACATGTTTGATGTGGCTTTTAGTGCACAACACAATCTGTTTGCGGTATGAGAAACGTGGGGCAAAATTCTTAGTACCATCTTTTTTCCCTACAAAGAAGTGACCTTGTAGTATGGCCGTCGATGAAAGTTATTTGAAATTGCCCAAACTATTGTTTGAGTCGAATTTCAACGCTCACCAGCCGCACCCTAAGCCTGGAAAGTGTGCCACACCATAGAAATAGTTGGGTCGCATGGATGAATCGGATCTTCGCCGTCAAACCAGTTTCACAACACAATTGCACTTTTTTATAGCTGTGTTACCCATAAAACTTTCCGTAGACTTCAATGCTCCATCTGAGCATCTTGTGCTCGGGTGTGTTTGTTGTCATCAGTCGTCAGGCACACGGTTTTTTTTGTTACAGTGAAGGCAGTTTCCATTCCACGTTTGAAGACACTAACATGAACAATCCCGCGAACAGAACAATACAGAAACCATCCCGCGATCGAGCGTCGTGGCATTTACAAGAAGAAAAACGAACCAAAGGTGTGACGAGTGCGATCTCAGACACAAAACAGACCGGCGTCCTTGAGTTCAATCAAGGCTACCGGAGCGTGAAACAAAACAACACCTCAAACCTGCAATAGGTAGTATAGTAACACAGACAAATGAGTCCCTTCATGGGCCAACATGAGTGAAACAGTTCATGATGAATGTGGTTTAAAGAAGCACACTACAACAGAAAGCTTTGTTTCAAATCATGTATGGGGAAAGTATGAATGTTCTGAGCAAGAAAAGAAAACAAACTCTATTTTAAATCAAGAGCTATGAGAAAATTCGATATCTGTGTGTACACCATCATTCAAATCCTCATCATAAATAATAAATTAATCTGTGTGTGTACATACATATATACATTGTTTATGAATCTACATGTATCTACATTAGAGTCCATATTCATGTCTACATATGTTTACATCTGTATTAATCCCTTCATCTATATGCATATGTAAATTTGTATACATATGAATATGTATCTATATTAATTGATATACACATCTAAATTGGATTTTACCATGAATAAAGATATAAAGGTAGATAAATAAATAGATGTATATATGAATATAGATATATCTATACATATAGATATTTATATATAGAGTTAGATATAGATATATATAAAAAATAGCTATAGATATAGATATAGATCTAGATCTAGATTTAAATATAGAAAAAGATATAGATGTAGATATAGATATACATATAGACATAGATATGGATATATATATATTAGACATAGACATAGATATAGATATAGATAGAGATATAGATATATATAGGTATAGATATAGATATAGATATAGATATAGATATAGACATAGATATTGATA
>SZWC01001770.1:156088-167058 GCA_023375785.1 Penium margaritaceum | reverse complement strand
TGATATAGATATAGATATAGATATAGATATATATATAGATATAGATATAGATATAGATATAGGTATATATAGATATAGATATAGATATATACATATATATTCGCATAAATGTGTAGATGTAGACATGGAAATATGTATGCATATTTCAATTTAGATTAAGATTTTATATAGGCTTTGTAGCGTGGCAGTGCCACGCCGACCGGTCGAAGGAGCCACGTGGCTCGAGCGGGGTCACCTGGGACTGTGGGCGGTGAGACGGGATGGCTTGAGGGTCGGAGACCCTCAAGCACCGCGGTTTTGGCCTAGTCGGTCAAGGATTCCGTCGAATCCGTTACATTGGTATCAGAGTTCCAGGGCTCGAATCCCACGTCGGGATTACCGGAGATGCCGAGGCGGCTCTCACTCCTAGTGGGGGGGAGTGTAGCGTGGCAGTGCCATGCCGTCCGGTCGAAGGAGCCACGTGGCTCGAGCGGGGTCACCTGGGACTGTGGGCGGTGAGACGGGATGGCTTGAGGGTCGGAGACCCTCAAGCACCGCGGTTTTGGCCTAGTCGGTCAAGGATTCCGTCGAATCCGTTACAGGCTTAGATAAAAAATATAATTATAGATGTAGATATAGTTATAAATATAGAAATAAAAATTGATGTAGATATATAGATATACATATATGTATACGTATACATATATATAGGTGTCAATATGCATATGACATACATATAAATATAGTTATAGATATAGATATAGACATTATCATTTATGGAGGTATAAATGTAAATAAGTTTTTAGGTGTAAATATGTTTTTGGAGATAAATTTACATTAAAAGAGAAATATTTTTTGCACAAGGATGAAGATAATGGTGTTGCTATGGATATAAGTTTTCCTCATGTTTCCTGGTTAATGCCTTTTTTAAGAATTTAACACTTCTGTTTTTTTTCTCATGAAATTGTGAAATATCCCAAACATCTTTTAAAGGAAATCGTCTCCTTTCTTTTCTTGAACGCACATCAAATGGCACTTTTTTTTCTTCTTTTCGCCCTTAAAGGCGCCCGCTTGTCTGTGTCATAAGTTTTTGAAACGAATGTGTGAGGTGTCATCCATTTCATGCTCCGGTTGCCCTGATTGTAGTCGAGGTCGCGGCTTGGAGATTCTGTGACTGCGATCGCATTGGGAAACTATGTGGTCGATTTGTCTACTTTCAAATGTCACAACCCTCCATCGCGGGATTGTTTTTTGACTGTTTTGTTCGCGGGATTGTTTATGTTAGGGTCTTCGAACGCGGGATGGAAACTGCCTTCGCTGTTTTTGTTAGCCGCATCTCCTGGTCTCTCATGCCGAGTTGTTACGGAGCGGCCAACATGGAATCCGTTTACGCGTGCACGTATCATGCCAAACAGCCCCGTCGGCCGACGCAAGCCAGTCCAGTAGCCAAACGCGTGTGGACCTTGCCTGGCGGTTGTGCCCCGATCCCCCCCCCCCCCCCCCCCCCCCCCCCCGACCCAGGTCTCGGGCGCATGCTGCCAAAGATGGGTCTAGTGATGAAAGATCAGACTTATGCTCTTTCATATTTCAATACGTTGGAATTCACAGTCCATATTTTGGACAACAGATCTCTCGTCTTCGGCAGGCTCTGACCGAATTCAGTTAAATGCCTGACTGAGATCGAACTCCACTGTCCATCAGGGTTGGACCAAGATCGACGGTCACGTTCGATTGTAGAGTGAGGTCGGTCTGCGACGCGGCGAAGCGAAAAGCGGATTCTGTAATGTGGAGAAGAAGGAACGAAACCTAATAAACGCACGGAAACTGAGACCGGTTGCAACTCGTTCCAGACGTGACTGCCGTATGGCGTATGGGCGACAAGATCGCTGCCAGCACGACACTTAGCCACCTGCGACATGACCTGTACTTTTTGTCTCCTCCAAGTACGTGGAAAGTTGAACTCTGTGAACAATGCCTGCCACGTCATTGCCGTGGCATGGAGGCTCACACACCCCATTGGTATCAGCGGAAATTAAAGGTTACGTGGCTATGCCTAGTTATGCTCGAGCAAACATGCGTCCATCAGATTGGGCGTTTTATGCCTTCTACAAACCCCGAAATGCTTGATCATGTAAAGGCGTTTAAACCACCTTTATCGTAACCGGAACTTTTTGGTGGGCACTTCGACCTCGGAGCCCTGGTTTGGTTGCGCGGGTAGTTACAGGGACCCGTTTCAACATCTGATCAACCCTTCGGCCCTGCCGGCCGATCTGACCAACCAGAGGGCCTCGTCAGCCAACTTCGACAAGCTTAGGGCCCGTCGGCAACATCGACGGCCAGCGTTTGCCATGACAGTCGGTAAGTAGCGAACAATTCGACGAACCGAATGGACTTGTTTAATAAGTAACATACTCAGAAAAGAAAAACGTGTCAACAGAATAGGTTCCAATGATGTTACCCTTCCATACCACACAGTTTAGACTTTCACGGAATTGTCGAACCCGTTTCCCGACACATTACACTGGCAAGCAATCACCTGAGATGGCCAGCCCGGTAGCAGACCGGCTATCGCGTATCGCGCCGGCAGCATGCGGGCTTTTTCGTTGACCGCCGCCTGAACACAGGCTCGGCCGCTGATGGATCCGTCAATGCGGGTCCTCGAGTTGGGACTTCCTAAGAACCCGGGCCCCAAGGTCAATTTGTCCCTTTTTGGTCAGATCTCATCGTTTCAGTGAGCCTACATACGCATTTGAGCTTGAGCATTGCCAGAAAAATATCAAGTTATCCTGGTCGGAAGTTAGAAGTTAGAAGTGAGAAATTAGGCTCGACATGCTCGCTAGGCACAAGTCAACGCCGACGTGTGCATCGGCAAGACATTCGGCACCGAAAAGCAAAAACGTGACGCATCAGTTTTGAAGTAAGGGTGAATTTTGAAGCCAAATACGGAATGCGTACTAGTTTTGGCTTCTCAAAGTGACTTTTTTTATGCAAATGACGAGCCCTGCTCAAATACTTTTGCTAGAAGTCAATTCTAAGCTTTATGGTTTCTGCACAGAGTTAAACTAATTTGACATGGATCCTACTTGTACATGACATTTGCTCGTTTGTATTTTCCACTTCGAATGCTAAGTTCGAGTCGCATGTATGCGCTTTGAACTCCCTCCAGGCGGCCTTTGAGCTCCCATGTGCCTTCACTATGCTACTTCATGCGTGTTGAAGTCCCTGACCTGCCACCTCGTACCAACGCCTGCTACTTCTCGACACTTGTCGTCGCCTAAATCCTCCATTCACACTTGTTCCCACCAGTCCCCTCCGCCATGGACGTCTCTGCAAGCTCGACCCCCTTTTACGAAGCATCAACGGCCTGTCGACCGTGCCCACCCTCCCGCATCTTGCACGCTCTCCAATTGACGACGAACAGGACGACCCTCGGTCATGTGGAGGGATCCGCCGCACAATGAGGTGGTCCTTCCGTGACACTGACAACTTTCGACGCCGCCTCAATCGCCTTGTCCATAGCGACAACATTATCGACGACCCACATGACGTTGACGCGGGGTTCAATGATTGCCCGTGCGTTGGAGGTGACCGTATTGTTGTGCTCAAGCGAGGAGAGCACGTCCCATGCCCCCCTGTGACAATGGCGTCTCTCTCTAGCTACACAGATGGAGGCCCTCGCTCCAGCCATTGTCGCCAAACCTACCCCCTTGCCGAGTGACAACATGCCAGCTCCACCGGCCACCAAATGCGACATGCCAGAGCATAGCATCGACGGGTCTCAGACAACTCTCGGTGGGGGTCTAGGTAAAGGGTGATGGTCTGCCGAGCAGGACATGGCATTGATGCAGGAAGCATTCTATACACAGACATAAATCGCCGCACCTACGGGTGGCAGACGAAGATGCACGACGCGCTTGCAAAGAAATTCACGATGGCATGAGCACTATTGGAGGTCCTTAGCCCACTTCAAGTGAAGAGCCGCCTACAGGTCATTGGCCGCGTTTGGCGGCTCGCTAGGGGCCTAATTAGACATAGCGGGGTTCAGTTCAACTGCGCCACGTGGGTCATCGAGTGGGACCCGACGAAGTGGACAGACATCTAGAAAGTGAACCCGAAGATGGTGAAGCTACACGGCCTCGTTATGCCATGGTTCGACGTTGCAACACTCTTCTTCACCCTCGACAAGGTTATGGGTGACAACGTCATCACCACAAATGACACGCCTACCTCTACGTCATTCGCACCATCTCCTAGCGTTGTCCCGTCCAAGGACACCGAGAGTGAGCGACGTCTATACCGTAGGGCCCACGTCGGCAGGCAAATCAATCCGGCGGAGAAGGTACTCAAGGGGGTCGCCAAGCTCGACTGTATCATCTGCGGCGACGGTCTGAAGATGCCATGGGGCATGGCGGTTCAGACCACAGACAAGGATCCAGGTGTACATGTGGACAACAAGCTCCCATTGCTGGACCGACTTAACACTGATGACTTGCGTGAACCGTATGTGTATGCTTCAGGCGCCCCACATCAACAAGTGGCTAGTCAAGTGCTTGGGCGTGACCCGAGCAATGAGAAAGGTAAAGATGACATTGAAGGTGTTGCTCGTCGTATGTATAGCCCTAAAAAGGATCCCGCGGGAGGGTTGATGCTTTAGTAAGTGATGTGGACAGTGCTGAGTAGTTATTTGTTGAGAATGATGTGGATCAAGGGGATGAGATGTATTGATGTAAAGGTGCTCAAGACAATGAGAAGTCCGATGATGTCTCTAAATCAGAAGATTCCATGTCTGCTACATATTGATCCCACATTGCATCAACAATGCGCTGACGTAGGAGACGTGTCCGTCGTGTACCATGTCCATCACCATTTGTCATCTCCATTCTCTCTTGCAAGAATGATGTGACATCTCATACGTTGTTGTCAACGAACATCATGAGGTTGTGTGTTACAAAGCAAGATAGGATGAGAGGGCCCTGGAAGTTGTCGGCATATTGTGGTAAGCCCCTTAGATATGAAAAGGGGCCTTCAACACTCAGAAAGCGCGCTCAATTCATGACTGTACAGCTGCATGTCGACTATTGAACAGTTCCTCTCTTGTCTGTGGTGCAGCCTGTCCTTGAGCAAACACTCGAAGATGGTAGTGTACGCCTCGGTAGTGTGTCACAAGGCCATGTCTGTCGGGGAAATTTGCGTCTGTTACCATAAACTTCCCGGATGGTAATGTGAATCCTTGATGCACGACACTGTCTAACAAAAGTACGTCATCCACGCTCTCTTCCCACCCAACGCTCACAAATGTTAATAACAGTTTGTCCTCACAGGCTGCGAGAATGTTCTGAGTTAGTTGTTGATGTCGGTTGAAGTATGTCGCACGCCGAGCACGAGAGACAACAACGGGCACATGAGTGCCATCCAATGCACCAACACATATCTCAAACCACAGCAAAAGATCACGCCTTCCTTCCCATAGAGCGAGAATAATTGTATGCGCACGATGGAGGCAAATGACGCATGATGCAACTTTGACAAGGACTGCCGCCACATTGTGGATGGCACGGAAAATAGAAGGTACAGCCAGTTGAAACCTCTCCATGATTAGTCGCACTGACCTGCAAAAACAGACACATTGGAGGTATATGAGGAGCTTCTCCTCGATGGTGACGTACGTGTCACGCAAAGAGGTGGACCTCCTCATGAAGTCAACGATGCAAATCCATGAGGACACGGAAAAACGGCTCATGTTGACCATGCGTTGCGGGTGGCCTTTGTAGAGCTTGCAAATCCACAACGGTCCATGAATAGAGTTATCCATCATTCTACGGCGTCTCAACCGACGTAGCATCCATTCATGATGTTGGTCAAGAGCTCGCCGAGTAGGAAAATGAGTTGTGCGCGGAGTTCTATAGCGCGCCGGATGAGTGCAATCCTTGCACAAGAAAGACGTGCATCCAAAGCAGACGGGTTGCATGTTGCACGAATGTCAAGAATGGTGGTTTCTATGCCTTACCAACTATAGTGGAGTGTGGTTTGTGGAAATCGATGCGCACGAAACTCGTCATGTCCGTGGGGAGCACCTCTCGCAATTTGACATGTTGCCTGCACAACACGGTGTCAATCGGCCGTTGCCTGGTTTGAGTATGGCAAAAGGGGAACGTTGAAGGCAGTTTGGAAGTGCCTGACGGAGGCACAGGTGAAATGTCGGTAAAATTTTTCTTGCACAAAGAGTAAACGTTGTTCGAATTCCGATGTTGACCTCAGAAGTCATTTTTGTTCCTACCTTTTTCGGTTGCTCGACAACTTCCAACTTCGAACTTCCGACGAGGAGAACTCGGCAAAAGCCCTTTGTCGGTTAGGCCCAAAATGACAAATGATGGCAAACTACTTCGGCAATGGGCTCACAAACCCACCCTTTAAGGGTGGGTTTGTTTACCTATGCATAGGCTCGGCTGTCCTCGAAACGTGCACAACGCCCGATACACGGCCCTGCGTTTCTTGTACGACAGCAAAATTCGTACGTCCCGTTGCTATCCAACGAACGATCGGGCCGTGAACGTGAAACGCTTGCCTAACATAATCGTACATGTTTGAAGAATAGTGGAGCCAATGCAGAGGTATGCAAACCTATCCATTTCATACATATATCTTATAGATGTTGAAGGCTTTCCAATTCATACATACATCATCCGCCATGAACGCCAGAATCCAACTTAGACGTCCCTTATTTATGTTACACCGAGCGGGACGTAGATGGTTCACAAGGATGCAATGCGGAGCAGAAGAGGATTTGAGGAATTGGGACAGTTAAATGATTTTAATATAGAATTAGGTTTGCTTTGATGACGTGTACAACAATTCGAACGCATGTACATAATAACAAGAATCACAATGCAACATATGTTATGTCCTTGCACTCGAGCCAAGTGATGCATGCGACAACACGTCTTGAGAGGTCGCTTCTAAAATTTTCAAAGAGATGCCAGGGGGTTTTGAGAATATCAAAGTACGGTTTTGTAAAATTCTAACATCGGGGCGTGGATCAAACATTATAGAGACATCAATATGGATTGCAACAATTCCATAAACCCTTATGGAATGTGGCTGAATGTATTGGAACCTTCAGGTCGAGGCAGGTGGCAAAATTTCCCTTCGCCAAAAGACATAAAATTGGTGGGGTCGACGCGAAGTGGACCAAGAATGTAAGGTCAGACATGCCCACTCTCATAATGAAGGGACTCGTGTACATCTCCAACGTAACACTCCCCATATTAGCTAAGATGCCTTGACACATTAGCAGACGTAGCCCGATGACACTTGTAATAGCCTTCTATCAGATGATAAACATTGCAGAGGTTACCGTAGGGCTCCGAAGTGTTGTGCGTGTCGTCGTAACCACATCACTTGACCAGATGCTCAATTTGTTTCCACGACTTTGATGTCCGATGATGCCTTCAGTCATGTACTTTGTATCCCTATCCGCTTGAATTAGAACCTAAGGAGTGATATCTCAGCTTGAGACCTCTTGTTGGGGTCTTGGTAGTGCTTGAGCTAACTGTCACGGAAGACTGGGTGGGTCACCATACTGTCTAAAAGGCAAAGTCAAGCGCCAACCTGAATTTGTATTTGCACGATCTCAAACAGGTCCAACCATCATGGTTAAATCTTTATGCAACCTTGTCCGGTAAGTTTGATGGTCGCTAAGCTCAGGAGGACGTGATCGCTAGTGCTGAACACATTGATGGTACCATGTATGTCCGCTATTTCTTTTGTTTTTGCTTGCATGTTTGCAAGATTCTGGCTTCTTTCCTCCCAATGCTAGAGAAGTCCCGTCTGTGAATGTCAGTAGGAAGAGTGTTACTCTGGCTTTGTATCCCTCTCGATGTGGTAGGAAGTTTTTCATAAGTACATCAAACGGAAGATTACCCGTTGTGTTTAGGTTGTAGGGTTGTATGCGAGTTTGACATTCTGTAATTTGCAGCCTAACCTGTGTCATGCGACTCACATAAGGTGCAAAACAGTTGTTTGAGCATCTGATTGGTCCGCTTGGTTTGCCCCTCAATTTGCATATGGAGTGTCGTTTACATCTGGATCCTACTACCATAACACGTCATCAATTTGTACCAAAACCATCTTGTGAAGTGATAAACTCTATTGTTGATGATGGTACATGGCACATCATGCAGTTGCACAACCTAATCTAAAACAGTTGCATGATTACTTCCACGATGATGGTGGTCGTCATCAAAAGCAAATGTGTCATTTTGGAACATTCGTCCACCACCACAAGGATGGCGTCGTAGCCCTTCGGAGTAACTGCCAACCCTGTCACAAAGTCCATGGTGATGTTGACCCACGACTCCATTGGAATAGGGAGTGTTTGGACAAGTCATGGTGGCCTTCTACAACACGATTTTTGCCATTAAAAGGAAGCGCATGGATTATGTAATTTCGTCATGTCCGTTTGCATTCAGAACGAACAATGATACTTAACAACAACCTGGCAACTGAAATTTTGTCGCAAGGGTTGTTGAACCAAAACTTCATCTTGTGGTACCTGTCGAACTCCTTGTAAGCCTTTTCAAATAGCCTCGCCAGGTACATGTCTCGTTCGGCAAGTAAAGAGTCAGTCTCAGTCATCAATCTTGGTCACCAAATCAGAGTATTCGTTGGATTTGTTTTTTTCGAGTCGATACTTGATGTCGTAGTCAAAGCTGGACTCAAGGAACTCCATTTATTTGCTTTGCCAAACGCACAAACTTTGCTGAGTCTTGAGATATTCAAGTGCGTGGTGGTTGGTGCAGATGATGTATTTTTGACATTCCAAATAAAAATGTGACGTCTTGAACACATGCACAGCTCCGAGCATCTCTTTTCCATGCACAATGTAAATGAGTTCCGGCCCGCTTAAAATTTTGAAACATGTGCGTGGCCGGTTGTCCTTTATAGCCATTGTCATTGAAGAGGATGGCTTTAATTGATTGATTGGACATGTCAATGGCTATGACAATGTCCATCATTGGAACTGTCAATCAGAAGGTTGGCGCCGAGGTGAGAGTGTTTCTCAGAGAGTTGAACGCTTCTTTTTCATTGTCTCTCCAGCTCCACTCAATAGTTTTACGAGTGAGATCAAAACATTGTCTCTCCAGCTCCACTCAGTAGTTTTACGAGTGAGATCGAAGAGAGCTGTTGGAACTTGATCGTAGTCCTTTACAAATCGACAATATTAATAGGAGAATTCTTAAAAACCAATCTGTCTTGAAGGTTGGTCAGTTTTGGCCAGCCAGCGATCACCTCCAAACTCTTTGGATCCATGGTGATCCGTCTGTCGCCAGTGATGTGGCCAAAGAACTCAATTGAATGGTGATTTAAATTCTACTTCGAACATTTCTTGTAGAGTGTCTCTCCTTACAATATATCAAGAACCTTTTCGAAGTGTTCATTATAGTCATCCTTGGTGCGCTTGTACACCACGATGTCATGAAGATACATAGTGATGAAGTCATCGAGGTTTGGGTGGAAAATGTTATTCATTGCTACTGGAACTATTATGGGGCATTCGTGAGTCAAAGTGACATAACCATGAACTTGCAGTGTGAAGCGTAGGGACCATTCTTACGGTTAAAGATGGTCGTTAGATGATTATTGGGTACCTTGGGTACTTAAGGCTCACGGTTTGTGGAGCCAAAATCTTGAAAAATGTATGTGGGCTAGAGTCGAGTTCGACTCTAGCACATAAATTAACCCTTGGCCAGATTCGAGGAGAAAGGAGTACCGTGATGGAAAATCCATCGCGTCACTCCTCCTCCGCTCCTAGAATGAAGCTAGGGTCCGGTTTCCAGCGTGGCAATGCCACGTGAAAGAAGTAGGAATATTTTGCATGTATACAAATATACCCCACGGCGACTATGTCCATTTGTGGCGTGGTTCGTCTCAGCCAAAATGGCAGAGGCGACTACTATCCCTGCTCCTTGGACTGACTATTCCGAGGGCTTACCTTTTGGTTCCACATCTAGTTGAAAACAGCTCAGAGTTGTTCATCAGAGCCAATCAGACTTCTGTTGTCCGTTCGATTGACTTGACAAATGAGTTTGTCCATCGATCGCATGCCTAAGAAAAAAAATCGACCGACCATCGATATAGATGCTCGTGATGTTTTGTCGCTGCAAAATGCCACCGGTACGAGGCGAGTTGTCACACCCGTTCAAGAGCCCGACAGGCCGAGAGCCTGACAGAGCGAGCAGACAGAGCAGCCCGACAGACCGAGCAGTCCAGCAGGGAAAAAAAAAATGGAGGGAGAACGCTGCCGGACAAGCGATGGCCACCCTCTCCCCTCTTGGGTGAAGACTTCGCCGAGAGGGAAGAGTGTTGTTCTTCTATGCCCCATGGCCACTGCTATGGGTTGACGGACAGGTTGGGCATGCACTGCTCCCTTGGAGTAAGTCCCCCAAACCTTGTTCGTGGTGCAAGTCCAAGCGAGACACCAGAAGTGTAGCGCAACGGATAGCATGTTGGACTTAGGGACAACAGGTCCTGCGATCGAGCCTTGATGTGCGCAGGAGGTTTTTTGACCTTCTAGCACACGGGAAGTTTCTTAGACATTTCTCCATGCATGAGGAGAGTGCGCCACTTGGCGGTCAGTGGATGCGCCAATTGGCGGACTGGTGAGGTGGTTTGGAGTGACCACCCCAAAAGTGTCACTGCCCACACACCTTAGAAGCCAGGCCTAGGACTATATGTACCAGGCTCATTCCTCATTCTAATTACACAATCTGGCCTTAGATGCTCCTCACAGAGTTGTCCAACTAAGGAACAGTATAAAGAAGACACTGGTTGGTCTAAGCCCCAGGAGTTAGTCTTTGACTAGCACCTCGCGCGAAAGTGACCAAGTGTTAAGTGGACACAGTTGCTAGCAAGTGATTGCCTAGGAACTGCTCAGTGTGGAACCGTGATCCTGAGGGTGATATCTTCTCCTAGCTGAAATGCTAGGAGCGGAC
>SZWC01001770.1:90681-131528 GCA_023375785.1 Penium margaritaceum | reverse complement strand
CCCCCCCCACAGATGGGCCAAGGTGGTGAGATAGTTGGCATTTTGCGAGGACCAAAGCGTGTAGCGAGAAGCAAAGCGTGGGCATCGGCGAGTCGTGCAAGCGTAGCAGAGAGCAGAAGCAGATATAATCAGCTGCATTTGATGCGTAGGGGACAGCAAAGCAAGCACGGAGAAAAACATGAGAAGCATGTGATGGTTGGCATGCCTCCGGAGAAGCGAAGGGATCGGCGCGAAGCGAGGACCGAGGCAGCAGCGGACGATCACCAAGACGCAAAAGCAGGAACAGGCAGCGCAATACGGGGGAGGGACACGTGAACGAAAGGAAAGGGTCAGAGATGCCTGCGCCTGGGCCAGCACCTCATTTGGGGAGCCCAGGCGGAGACGACCCGAATGAACACAGAGGGAAGCGCCTGCTCCTGTGCCAATGCCTCATTCGGGGGGCACAGGAGAAGACGACCCAAGAGGAACAAAGGATGATAGAGAAAAAAAAAGACAAAGCGCGGGGCAAAAGACACAACAGGGAGTAGAGCCGCCGACAGCATGTTACATAGTAGGATCGCAAAGAAGAGTGTCAGCACAGTCTGCATCAGGAGGACGACCAGAGTCTCCTTGTGGGGCACGTGGAAGAGACCGACGCACGTCGTTGGTGAGGCGGGCAAAAGCGTTGCAGAAGCGGGGCAGCGACGCAGACACAGGTGAAAGGGAAAGGCAAAACAGAGCAGATGAAGGTGAGTCTGAGGCCAAAGGCTGGTGCGACGTCGGGGAGTCTGATGGGGTATTGGACTGTGCAGAACGAAGAGGGTTGTCAGAGGCATGGGCCAGAAGAACGACGGGTGAGCCAGGTACAGAGACTCGTGTCGCATGAGGACGCTGAGCGGGGGATGGCCTTGTGTGAGCAAGGAAGGTAGAAGGTAAGGGAGGTGGTCCAAGAACATTGGGTGTTAAGCCAAGCCATCGCGTTTTCATCGGTTGAGCACACTGTGGTGACGAAGGCAGGGATGGGCCTGACGACGTGACGCCTTTTGATACGGATAGCAGCTTGCGCTTGTGCGATAACTTAGGGCAAAAATAGCGCACGTGCCTGATCTCTTTGCATTTCTAGCACTTGGGCTGGTCCACCGGAGTGGGACTCTGTTGACTCCCATGCGACAATCCTGGTGCGTGCAATGCATGTCGCAAGGAGGGAGATGAACCCAACAGAGGAAGCTTCCCATTTTGACGTAGTGTGTTCTCCTGAGTTAGCAGATTGTCAATCAGATGAGGAACGTCAAAGATAGTGCGTTGCTGAAACGGACGCCCTTTTTCTACTCGCAGACGCTCCTCTCTTTTTGTGTCAGAGAGAGGGAGCTGCTTGAGTTGGGTTTGAAACGCTTACAGTTGTTGCGTGGCCAGTTTGTGATGTAGATCTTTCATAGTATGAATCCAGTTGACACTTTCTTGCAACCGGTGAGGGAGCAAGGCAATGAGTTTAGAGGCGAAGTGCCGATCTGAAGGTTTTTTACCAAGACGGTCCAGATGGTTCAGTGAGAATTTTTAGTTTCAGGATAAAGTCTCCTACGTGGTCCTTGTCATCCATCTTGAGCTCAACAAATTACGTGAGGGTAGCTCCAACTGTTGCCATAGACCCCTTTTGAAGAAAGTCCTTGATGTTGGTCCAGGCGACAGCCGGGTCATCCTTGGGATTATTTTCCCGGAGCAGGACTTTGAAGGTGGTTGAAAGGTGCATCCCAAGAGTGGCGTAGGTAGCTGCTTGTCGTCGTTGCCAATGGACGAGTTCATAATGTTGACAGGTATGAGGATCTGGAATGTCCTTGGGCTCAGGCGACACAACGGCCCACAGATCCATGGACATGAATAGTAATTTCATATAAAAAGCCCAAACCTGATAGTATCCGTTGTCATGACTGTTGAGGAGGGGGACCTTGAAGAACTCATGATGGACCTCATTTGAAACAGGAGGCATAGAATGATAGAATTCGTTATGGCATATTGTTGAGGCTCCTGATGAGATGTCGGACAACTCGGCCATCGTGAGGTCTAGAGTGATGTCAGATAGTGTTGTTGCTTGTGCCCTAGAATTCAAGAGACTGGTTCGTGTAAGAGAATACAAGGGTGACCAGTGAGTCTTGAGGTCTTCAAGAAATGGACAGCTGTTTCCTTCATAAAATGATGATTTCACTCTTGCCGTTGGGTTACACCAAATGTGTGGACATCGTCTCCTCTCAACACCATTGAGAGGCAGATTCAGTTGACATGTAGGCACCCACTCTGATACCACATGTTGTAATCAGGATCACCTCAGAGGTCAATTGAATCAGTTACACAGGGAGATAGTTGAAGGAATTCAACTGAAACTCATTAACTCCGGTAAATCCAGTAACTCCGAGTACATACACAGCCAGAACACCACAGAGCCGGGTACTACACACACTACGAGATTCGAGAGCCTTAGCCAAGGCCTCAGGCAGTAAGCTCATCCCTTGAGCTTTCCAACGATATGCTACACACCCATGCCCCATTCTCCTTGATGGAGCTGAGTTTACTGCGAATTGCTTCATCCCACTCCATTTTGTCAGGCCGCGTGAGTGTCTCTACGACAGACGTTGGCTCCTCTTGAACCACGAACGAATAGTTGAAGCCTGTCCATTCACCCCTATTTGCGTCGTAATGCTGCCGAGGTACTTTGAGGCGTGAACTGCTCCTTGGACTTGCTGGCTGTTGCTGTTGATGTGGAGGCTGGAGGTCTACGTCATCGTTGATGATGGGAGAGGAATCATCCTCATGGTGAGGAGGATTAGATATGTCGTAAACAGAGTCTGATTCCTTTGAGTCATCTTCATCAGCTCCTCTCCCTATTGCAACACCTACCTCATGTCATTGTACTGGTGCTTTGTCTCCCTCCTCAAGGAGAGTGAGCCACTCTCCCTGATTTGAAGCGTTCTCAAGTTCGAGAAGCTCTCCCTTACTCACAAACCTTTCGTGGAAATCCACGTCTTTGCTGCAGATGACCTTCTTGGCTCCTTGGTCCCACAGTCTATATGCTTTGTGGGCGGTGTCATAGGCGATGAAAATACACTTTCGTGCTCTTGCAACAAGCTTTCCAGGGCCCTCACCGGCTTGGACCTTGGCAAAGCTGGTGCAACCGAACACCTTAAGATGGGAGGAGTCTGGATTCTTGCCTGACCATACTTCTTAAGGCGTCTTCAGCTGCCGTGTCTGCTTCTTCTTGCCTCTCCTTTGCAGAGCTGCTATAGGTGTGAGGTTCACAATGTAGGTAGCTGTACGTACTGCTTCAGCCCAGAAGCTAGGAGGCAGCTTGGCGTCAAAGAGCATGCACCTTGTCATGCCCAGGAGGGTCTCGTTCATCCTCTCTGCTACGCCGTTGCCTTGAGGTGAGTAGGGGGTAGTTTTCTGGTGTTCAATATCCTACAACTTGAGCCACTCCCTGCAGGCTTCGTACTCTCCCCCATTGTCTGTCCTGAATTCCTTCACCTTCTTTCCACTCTGGCGCTCAACCATAGCGACAAAAGCCTGCAGATTCTCCTTCACCTCACTTTCCTTTTTGAGAAGGTACATCCAGACTTTGCGGCTGTTCTCATCGATGCATGTGAGGAAGTATTTGCTACCTCCATCTGACAATATGCGAAAGGGACCACACACGTCGGAGTGTACGAGGTCAAGGGGTGCGAGAACACGCGTGCCATTGCGCTTTAAGGATTTCCTTTTTGCCTTGCCTTGAATCCATGGCCTACACATGATCTCGGCTCCCTCCGCCCCATCACCTAGCTCCATCCCACGCACTAGATCCTGCTTTCCCATGAGCTTCAATGTGCGATGAGCCACATGCCTAAAGCGTCTATGCCACAGGTTCTCGGAGGATGTGCACAAGTTAGAATGAACAGCCCCGGTGGTTGCATTTGCTTGTGATTTTGTTGCCAAATCTTCTGCTGTCAATGCTTCCGCTGCTCCAACATGTCCTTCTGAATCTACATCGCTGTTCTCCTCATCATCACTCTCGTTCAAAGATTCAGCCGTTGAGGTTGTCATTTTGGTCTGCAAGACGTAGAGTCCATCAATGCAAAGAACTTGTGCGACAACCTTCTTTGCAGAGTAGGAGATGTTGATGTCCTTGGTAGGGACTATCACCGCTTCCTTCTCTATAAAGACCACTGTCATGCCATGGTCAGTTATCTTAGAGACGGAGAGAAGGTTGGCTGTGAAGGAGGGCAAGTAGACCACCCCCTCTAGCTTGAGGCTGGAATCTCCACCGTTGACACCCACTGTGACGAGCTTGTCACCAATCCCCTCAGCTGTCTCGACCTTGCCGTTGGCGAATCTGAAGTTCTTGTTGCATGGAGCAAGAGAGATGAAGTCTCTCTTATTGTAAGTGGTGTACTCATTTGTGCCCAGAATAAGGCCGTAGGCTCCTAGCCTGAGTATCGCCCTCCTTTTGTTGTAGGCACACTCAGCCATCAGTCTTGTGGGATCCTTTCTATTATTTTCCCCTCGCAATTCATCCCCGTCTCCTCCCTCTCTCTTGGGTGCATGGCTCTCTTTAGCCCAGTGTCCAGCCTTGCCACAATGATGGCAGTTTCCTTGGTGCTTTGCACCCCTTCCACTGTTGCTGGTGCTGTTGCTTCCCTTGTACCCTGAGGAGGAGGTATTGCGGAAGGTGCCACTACTCCGTGAGCCAAAGACAGCCATGTTTGCTTCACTGTTGCTACAACAAATGTCTTTACTCCGCACATACTCAGAGACTGCGGCGTAGGAAACTTGATCTTCAGTCCACCCTCCAATCACTGTTATCACGGAGCCCCATCTTTCCGGCAGCGTCATCAGAAAAATCATGGCCTACATATTGGATTTCAGGTCCTACCCCATGCCGGTGGCTTGTTGCAAGAGCATCTCAAAGTTATGCATGAAGGCAGAGACATCCTCCCCTTTACGAAGCCTCATGCTCATGAGGTTTTGTAGAACGAAGAGACGGTTGGCAAGTGAGGAGGACTGAAACACCTTGCAGAGTTTGGCATATGCCGTGGCTGCCACTATATAACTACTGATATGTGAAAGAACTGAGGGTTGTATGGAGGACACAAGAATGGCGAGAGCCTTCTTGTTGAGCTTGACCCATGCTAGAAGGTCAGCACCCTCTTCCTTTGGTGCTGGGATAGTTCCGTCAAAATATCCTAGCAGATCTCTATCATTCATGATGATCTCAAACTGCCACTTCCATTACGCAAACCCCTCTCCATCAAACTTGATGATGGGCGAATGATTCCCTGGTTCCCTTGTCCCTGCCATCCCTACAAGTACAATTGCTATAGCTGCTGTACCTGTTGTTGATGCCGATGTATCTATGTTTGAGGCCGTTGTAGGCTGTTGGTGAGAAGAGACAACTGCTTTCCCTGTTCACGTTGGTCGTTGCAAGCAGATATAGGCTGATGTAGGCTGATGTCAGCTCCCAAGGTGGAAAGGTGCAGATGTGTTGCATTCCCCTCCGGCTGATGATTGACCTGCAAACAGAGAAGTTGGGTGAAAGCGAAGGCGCTCTCATTTCTTGTGACTTTAGCAGTTACGAGGGTGAAACTTCTCTAACGAGAGGTGTGGACCATAATCCTTTGTTAGCTACTGAGCTAACCACCTCTGGTAGAGAAGCCGCGAAACCAAAAAAAAGCTCACAAAGGTTTTAGGTTCCATTGTTGACATGTGTCATGCACCCCAAACTTAATCATGCATACACTTCACCTTCAAGAGTACTAACGCCTTAGCATTACATCTCAAGAAGAGCTCAAGTCGTCAATGCGCAAGAGAGCATGAAACAAGGGTTAATTGATCAGCATGCAAGACAAGTCCTTTTCTAGCTGTCTTTCCAGTCCTAGAACTCAAAAACACATTCCTGGGAAGTGGCCTGAACCAGCCACGTGACCAATAGACTTGCACGGTGGACTTGACACATAAGTATCCTTGTGTCAAGGTGAAAGACCAACCATGTAGCGTCCAAGAAGCTACGGATTTTTTTTCTTGGAAGCTTCCATAGAAAACATGATGTGCATGGGGCCAGGATCGAACTCATGACCTCTCACTTGGTCAAATCAACAAAATGGCCAAGGTAACCACTCACACACATGGTGTACTCAAAGGTCATATCTCACAAGAGACAGAGCATAGTTGAGTCAATCTACAATGGATCCAGGGGTCATACCTCCACAAGGGGCAGAGCATTCCTAATCCGTCCTACAACACTGAACAAGGGGAAAAAACATTCAACACAAAAATCATGCGGATGGATTCTGATGATGCCAAAGATATGCTATAGCACCGCCTATACCATATCGATGTTTAAAGTAAATCCAACATCCAATTTATTGAAACAAAACCAATCTCCAAGAGAGATCATAATTGTTATGGTGTAGTCGAACCATACTTCACTGTCCCGAAAGGTCATGGTGAAGTAACTCAATCTCCTTGGTTTTGGAGATGGCTTGATGGGTGTACATTGCCCAATGCATATAGAATATGTTTTTGGATATCAATGCGGTGATATCCAAGATTGTGGTAGTTTGTTAGATGTCTTTGATGGGGGAGATATCCTCTACAAGTACCTCGGATACATCATATGAAAAATGCTCTTTTGAGTGGAAGTACCGAACGTACACAATAGAAGACATCGAAGTAACACAGATTATTGCAACTTGGCAAGCACAATCCATTGATGGGTTCTAGAATGAAACCCTTGGACGCGATTACATAATCGTAAAACGATTTAGGAACTAGTTGTTCCAGGATCACCAGAAGTGATTCGGAAGTGTTCGATCACAATCACATGGAATTGACATCCGAAAGGTGTCCTTCCAACTTGTACCGCATGGCTTGTGATCATGGTGCACCTGTTTGGTGAAAACCATGTAATGAACACTTTGTTCAAGGACGCCATCCACGATCATTGAGATAAATTATCTGAGCTAGCCTAGTTGAAATGGATGTGCTTTTGAAAGGGACATGAGCGGCAGCCTACGGTATCCATTTCAGAAAAAAATGAGGAGATGATGGTTGAGACCAAGATCATCTAGGTCAGAGTATTTTCCTGTCCAATGATGGACTTTGACGGTTATTGCACATGCCAGATGACCAATGCCGCCTCCTTCAAAGATGAGTGCAATATTTAAAAGGAAAAATGACTGTGCTCAGCAACCATGTCTTAGGACATTGCTGCCTCCTAATCCTGAGATAAAGCTAGCATACGAGTTGCATTGGCTTAGTGGAGCTTGGTTGAATTCAGCCTACCAACCCACAGGTGATGAAAGAGGTCTAGTAGACCAACGCGTGGTCATGAAAATGTGGTTGCAAACTGAGAGGACTGATGTTCGCACATTGGATTGCACATATTGACAATGTTGTGGGGAGGTCCTACCTCGGCAATAACCCCTTGGAAGAGATCATGTCCGAATGACATGGGAAGTGTTCTGTGGACCTCGTCAGTTTTCGGAGAGACGCCCGGTTCATTGGTTGCGGGGACGATCCTGGAAAAGGGGGAGGAGGCGTCATCACAATAGCTCGCTGAACACGTACTATGCAGAATGTGGAAAAATTCACCATATGTACCTTCTTCCAAACTGGCATGAAATTGACAATGTACGTCCCAAAAGGCATCAACTATGCCATCGATACACACGTATGATAAGTCTTCGGTGAAGACTGAAAAACACTTGTGAAGGGAGTACAAAGTTTGTACGTGTCTCATCCTAGCAAAAGTCAAGAGATCACACGATAAACACTGGATGTTGTACACAAATGACCATAATCACAAAATCCACAAGTGTGTGGTTGATTGTGCATGAACGTGATGCAACCGTGTTATGGATGACAAGAGTTCACATATGTGATCTTGTTTGCACTTCTTGTTGCATTGTTTACATCATGAATTACGTGATGATGAAACCTCCGTGAGCAAAGATGAACTGGGGCGGTTTCATGCGAAGGGGGAGGAATGTAGCGTATGGACCATTTTTACGGTTAAAGATGGTCGTTAAATAATCATTGGGTATGTTGGGTACTTGAGGCTCACGTTTTGATGATCCAAATTTCTGAAAAATATATATGGGCTAGAGTCGAATTCGACTCTAGCCCAGAATGTAACCCTTGGCCATATTGGAGGAGAAAGGAGTGTCGCGATGGAAAATTCAACCAGTCACTCCTCCTTCACTCCTAGAATGAAGCTAGGGTCCTGTTTCTAGCGTGGCAATGCCACGTGGAAGAAGTAGGAATAAGTTGCATGTTTACAGATATGCCCTTTGACGACTATGTCCGTTTGTGGCGCGGTTCGTCTCAGCCAAAATGGCTGAGGTGACCATTCGCCCCTGCTCCTTGGACTGACTATTTTGAGGGCCTACGTTTGGTTCCACAGTTAGTCGCAAAACAGCCCAGAGCTGTTACAAAGTATCCATATATTTTGTAGAACACTATAATTTTTATGCTCTATCAGATATGGAATCTAATGATGGCGGATGCTTATGTAGATTTTGGTGAAAATTCTTGTCCTACAGATTTGGTTGAAAAGTTCTTCTCATGAAAGGTAGGAGCGGTTCTTGATGGTGATCCTGTTTAACACTCAGTAATCCATCCACATGCGGATTCCACCAATTTTCTTTTCACAAAGAGTGGAGGTGCCACGTAGAGTGACGTGGATGACCTGATGAACCCCTCCTCGAATATCTTGTTAACTGCATTTTGAGTTTGGTCAACTCCCGGTTACTCATCTGATAGGTCCCCTTCATTTTTAGTTTGTTGGGCAGCTTCAGGTCTACCTGGTGACCGACATTTCATTACAGTGGTAAATCGGGTAGTTTGTTGAGAAAAACCCATATGGAACTCCTCCATGAGGGATACAAACTCATCCAGAAGAGTCGCGAACTTGTCATGTGTTAAGGCTGATGCAATGGTTGTTCTTGCGGTTTCTCCCTCCTCTCTCGTTTCCATGTGGACAAACCACGCTTGTACTCTGCATTGCAAAATATTTTTTTTTGCCACATCCAGCGATATCGATTTGTGTTTTGCAACTGTTGGAAATTCCCGTACTTCTCCACCTGTACCGCTTCCCATAAACATTGATACATCATGGGTCGCTCAATCAAAGACATGTGCCATTAATGCTGACATAGACTACTCTATTGCTCCTGTCTACCTACAGATTGTGTGTTGAAATGGAATCTAGTCTGAGGGTGATTTTATGGAAACTCATTTTGCACGCTCTCCAATCCGTTACGCTATGTGGATCTCCAATTTGCAGTTGAGGAGGTTTGCAAAATCGATGACTTCACAATTGGCTGCAGATAAATTTTCCTTCAAATACCCGTTGTTTGGCTTACAAATTCAAATTCCAAGCGATGTCATTGCTTACAAAACTGTTAGAAACTCTATAAGAACCAAATCATTTTGTAACTCTTACAATCCTTCAGTTGTACTTGTAGCAGTACCATTGGTTGGTCATCCTCGTACCCTTCCTTACATTTTGTGATCTCAGGAACCCTCATATGCGACAACGTGAGCCACTCAGATGGGCGTTCAGTCAGCAGAGAAATTTTCTCACCAGACAAGAGTTTCACCGCCACTTCTTGTCCTCGGCCATTTTCCAACTTCTTATTTTTTCTCTATGACTACCCCTCCTCTTGACCTATTCATTTCACTTCCGCCATTTGTGCAGATGTGTCTCAACATCACACAAGTCCAACACCAGTGTTGGTCACGCTAATCCACGGTGTCAATTCCCACCTAAGATGTGGTTTCCATCGACTGCGACTTCCCTGTGTCATGAAATGGATTGTAGCCTTGGAGTTGCGAGCTGTTGGAAACCCTACATTTGAGTATTATATTCTGCAATGTCAATATGATTGGATGTTGTGATCATTTGCTGAAGGTCATCTTGGATGCCAAATATAGCATTTTCTTGCCCAATGTTGTGCTTGAGGTTGTTATTTTTATAGTCAAAATAAGATTCTCTGGGGCAAGGTCGCTACCTCTAATGATTTTACAGAAATGACAAGTGCACTCCGACACGTTGGATTGCTTACACAAACGTTACAACTTGTACCGCATGTCAGACTTCTCCTTCATTTTTTACAGCATCCAAGTATGGTGTACGCAAATTCCATCTAATATTCTGGTGGAGTCATCAAGTTGTGCCACGTTGGATTGATATGCTTGAGAGATAAAAAAGCTTTGGTCAACGATGTGCGAGCAATCGCGTGAGCCGTTGATCCAGCTCCGTTGCTCTCCTGCTTTTGTTGGATTGCCTTCATTCCGGACTACCATATTAAAGCCGACTCATGTAAAAGTGAGGCCACCAGGTCAATTCTATTTTTTTCCTTTTTGATCCTAGCGGTCGTGAAGTACACCTGTAAACTAATCAGCCACATCCAGACAGTCGGTCCTTTGGAAGTTACTAGTTCAAACGTCTCAAGAAGTGCCGGTCAAATTTAAAACTCCCTCAAGAGTTGAATACTTCTCTGCATGAGTACTGCTGCCTGTACTCACACATTCTGAAGCTACTCCATCGCCGTGTTGATTTGTTGGAGAAAATGGGTGTTTATGATCTTGACTTCTAAAAAGCTTGTGGTATAGGTGTTCATCAATGCAAGCCTTCCAGCCGGTGCTTCCCAGTGTGCCACTGTCACTTCCGCGAGAAACAACGGAGGCAAAGGGTTCACCAAGCCTGGGGGGTCCTTCAGTGGGCTCGCCGCCAGGGTCATTGGTGCTGTGCCATTTGCTGTGACTTGCCAAGTTGCTATTGCCACTTGGTTTGCCTGGATAGTATCGTTAACCTTGTGCTGCTCAGCCTCTTTCGCCCGGGTCTGCCAGTTACTACTGCTCTTTGCCGGGTGCGCTCACTCGGTTCCCCATTGTCATAATGAGTTCTGTGAACTTTCAAATGGTGGAGATCCTTTGAAGATTCATGCAATTTTTTCACCTAGACGATAATCTATCGGTTGCTCCTCTAGCCCCATTATGCTTGTCTATAATGTTAAGCCAAGCCAAACATGGATGGTTGACAGGAATGAGGTACAAAGTAGAAGAAAATTTGAGGGATTCACATAATTGGATATATTGTATTTAGTAGTAGGTGTACTTCAATGACAAGTGCCCAACACGTGAAGTGCACATACACAATAGAAAGAATAACAATGAGGTATATGTTGGGTCTTGTGTGCTTGAGCCAAGCGACACGTGCAACGTAACGTTGTTTGTGGTTGCTTCAAGAAACTCCGGTGAGAAGTCAAAGGGTTTTAAGAACATTGAGGAATAGTTTTATAAAAGTCTAGTGCCATTGAGAAGTCAACCAAAAAGTATCAAAACATCCATAGGGCTGGACAGAAGGGGATTTACTAGTGGTTTTGTGTTTTTGCTTGGAGGAGCAGCAATCAGCGGGAGGAGCAAGAGGCAGGAGTGGGTTGCTCTCTCTTCCACCAAGGAAGGGTACATCGCTCCGAGTGAAGTAGCAAAGGAAGCAGTGTGGGTGGGTAGCTGTTGGCGATTTCTGCACAACAGTAGAAAACTGCAACGATCATCTACTGTGACAACATGAGCGGCATCGCGCTCATGAATAACACAGATTGTCACGTCCATACCAAGCACACCGACCTGCACTGCCACTTCGTCCGCAAGCTCGTGGAAAAGGAGGTGGTACACATCAAGTTCTGCCCCTCAAGTACAATTTTGGCAGGCATCCTGACCAAGCCGTTAGCAGCACGTCGCTTTCAGCAGCCGAGGGCGCAATGTGAACTTGTGTGATTCTTATTCTTGCAAACCGGGAGAACTATCGATGTAGGGTGCCAAAAAATGAGCAAATTGGGTTGCTCGATGAAAACCATCAGGCAGAGAAGATGTTTTCCAGCATCTGTAGCACGTCACAAAACTCAATTCGGAGTCTGTTTGAGGGAGATATGGATTTTAAAGGTTTGGGGGCAGTGGGTCCGGTTCAAGTGACGACTCCTACACCACCAGCACCAATGCCACCCAGAATTATTGGCCAGTGGGGCCTAGAGCGGCCTTCAAGGTAGAAAAGCGACAGGATGACATTCAGGGAAGTTCAAGGAAGGTCCCCACCAAGACTACTGGTTGTGCACATGGCAGGGATGTCAATTCTCTTGTGTGAGAGTGTGACTGCTGCTCATCCCGCTAGGCTAGGAGTGTGTTTGGAGGCTAACTTTGATAGAGCGGTTCTTCCAGTTCCATGCGCCAAATGAAGTGTACTTGTGCTTTTTAGATAGCTGTGTAGTGTACGTTTTCATCCACACGTCAAAACAACAATTTGTTCTTTCTATACAAATTTACACGCTTCCGTATTTTGTCTCTGCAACCTTTAACTTGTCTTTCACATACAATTGGTCCTGCCTAGCAGCTCTTGGTGAGCCTGATCACCACCCCAAGGGCTGCTTAAGTTTCTGTAACTTTTGCCCCAATATTTCTCCCTACACATTATCGGGTGCCTTCTACATAATCTGATATCAGGTGCATTTCACATAGTGCGGTGTGGCACATGTGCATCACTACCTCCACAAGAGCACGTAGCGCCTTTTCTTCGCTAGTGGAAAAAACGTAATTTTGTTCCTCGGATGTGGTGGAGCGTCTACTTGTAATTGCATACGGGTTTCCCCTGGTCTGCTTCGGAGCATTTTGATGACCGTCTTCATACATTGCCATTGTTCTCTGAGTTGAGAATTGTGTGGATGACCCATGTACAGACATAGGAGGACTTGTTTTTGCCATAGACCACAATACGCTTTGGCTCACTATGCTTCCATTGGAGTGCTACTACATCGCAAAAGGAAAACGGCAATTTACAGGATGAGAATTGAGCAATTATGGTGAACAGAACAAACACGTACTTCGGTTTTATAGCACATATAAACCAGTGAGCGGAGCAACCATTTCTGACAAACATCTTTGTCACGTACCGCTTTGCTCCGTGTACTAGGTTCTAAAACGTATGGACGGTGCAATTAGACTTGAGTTGCTAGCAACTCGAGTTTGAGTGAGTACAAAGGGAAATAGGACAATAATGATAAGTCATATTTGTACTGCAGTGATGTGAGCAACTCTGCACAACACTCATGACCATGCTTCTTGACGTCGCTTCTAGGTCTTTTACAATGTTTACATTTGTCTCCTCCTCTGTTAGCTAGGGAAATCCTTCTTTGTGAGGATCCTTGCACGAGATCCTACTTTCCAGTAAGCATGTTAAATGAAGCAATGAATTATAACCAACAATCCATAGTCAGAAACAGTGTGTGAACCATCATCCTTGATGGTTGTGGTGAAACAACATCAACACTGCTCACAAAAAGAAGGGCATATAGCGGAATCTGCATTCAGTTTATTTGCAAACAACCCATTTGAATACATTAATCATTGGTGGATTTTCCAACTTGATGTTTTAACGCTATCCAGTAGTCTCAAAACTTTTATGTTCTAGATGTACATAAGTCCCTAAAGTTCGCGAGTGGGAATTTTTGTTCTTGCATTCATGGCCCACCATGCATCAACCATGGGACCTTTATGCTGTTTGGCTGAGTGCATTTCGGCCTCCTGTCTGTTGTTGCCATGAAAGGTGAGGCTAAGCCCGCTGTAGTTGTTGAGGTAGCGTAGCACGCGCTTGACTGCCTCCCAACGTGGCACAACTGGGTTGGCATAGAAGTTGCTCACTTCTCCCACTACTTTGTTGATGTCAAGGCGTGTGTCGACGGATACATGCATGAGGCTCCCAAATTTTTCTTGGTATGGTACCGGCCTCCATGCGAATGCTCTACTGCTTTCCATGAAGAGCCTGCATGAGGCTCAGCTCCCCTCCCACTTCCAGCTGTTTTGCCACCTTCCGTGTACCTCCCATGTTAGAGCGCATGATGATGTCGCTCACGTAAGTGCTCTGCGACAGCTCCAAGGTCTGCTGCTACCGATCACACTTCACCTAGAGACCCAGGTAGTAGCTCATCTCTCCCATGTCCTTCGTGTCAAACATGGCTGCAAGGGACTGCTTAGAATTTTTCCGGAGAGAATTTGAGTCAGAGGCAATAAGCAAGTCATGTTACATCCTGTGTATGTCCATAGACCGCATGATGTGCCTCGCTGCACACAAAACCAAGGCTAGCCAGCTTCTCATCAATCTTGTGGTACCATGTACACGGTGCTTGCTTCAGGCTGTGGAGTGCCTTTACAAGATTGTACACATGTTCCTCCTACCCTTCCACCACATACCCCTCCGGCTGCTCCATGTATACATCCTCCTTAAGGTCACCATTCACCATTCCATGTACACGTCACATGGTGCACCTCCCAGTCCATGGCAGTGGAAAAAGCAAGGATTGTACGGATGGCGGGAAACTTTACGATGGATGCAAATATCTCATTGCAATCCACACCCTCAGTCTATGCATACCCCTTCATAACCAGCTGTGCTTTGTACCTGAGCGCCTTACCATCAGCGCCGCACTTACGCCGGAAGATCCACCTACAGCCGATCATGTGGCTGCCACGTGGAGCTTCCTCGAGAGTCCAGGTCTCGTTCTTCATGAGTGCCTTGTACTCCTCTTTTGCTGCGGCATACCAATCTGCTGCATCGTCACTGTACATGACTTTGCTGAATATCGCAGGGTCGTCGATGATGGTGAGGAAGAGGAGATGTCAGAAGACTCATATGGATTGAAAAATTGCACAGGTTTAACCGCTCCTCCAGCGTTCTCTGTTTTCTTGCGAGGCGCTTGGATCACCACAGCGGCTCCACGGGACCATCCACACCATGGTTGAGGTGCGCTGACTTCTGTGGCAGCTGCTGCTGATTTCTCGGCTGCTCCTCCTTGTCTGCTTTGGTTGTTGGCTGCTTTGCCTCCTCAGCTTCCTCTGTTTCCCTGTCACCACTACCTTCTGTTTGCTCCTCTTCAGCTGCATGCTCACGGATCCCACTGGCTGAAGAGCAAGTGCAACCGTAACTGCTTCCATTGGGCTCCATGTCTAGCCCTTTACGTCCTCCTTTAATACCACATCATGGCTATGAACAATCTTCCGTATGAAGATGTTGTACAAGCAGCATCCCATGGTGTCGTAGCTGAGGAAGGTAGCCTTCACGACCTTGGAAACTTGCTTTTTGCAGTTAGCGGCGGGTACATGGATGCATGCACCGCACACGAACACCTTTAGGTACATGAAATCTGGCTTGCATCCCGTCCAAGCCTCCTCCGGCATCATCAGCGGCACGTCACGTGTTGGACTCCAGTTTTTCAAGTACACGACAGTGTTGACTGACTCCGTCCAAAATGTTGGTAGGAGCTCGGCGTCCTTGAGCATGTTGCAGACATGCTCCATGAGCATGCGGTTGGCAAGCTCAGCCAAGCCGTTCAGCTGCGGTGTTACAGGTGGTGTCACCTCGTGTTGATGCAGTTGTCGTTGAGGAAGTCGCCAAAGTCATTGGAGAGGTACTCGTCTTTGCCGTCGGTGCGAAGCACCTTCAAATGCCTGCCACTCTCATTTCGTTCAGCAGACATCCATGCCTTGAAGGCATCAAAATACTCATCTTTCATGGCCAGAAAGAACATCCACGTCTTCTGTGACTTGTCATCAATGAACGTGACAAAGTAAAGCTTTCCGGACAAGGACTGTGATGGCCTGGGACCACACATGTCTGAGTGTACAAGAGAGAGAAGCTCAACCACAGCCTTCTCCTTCCTAGTGAATGGAGAGCGGGCTTACTTCCCTTTGATGTAGCTCTCACAGGATGACACACTGGGCTGCTTCAACTCCTTTAAATGTAGGTCGTGTACCATCTTCTGCACTGAGATGATTGCACCAAAGCCGCGGTATCCAAGCCGGCAATACCCAGGACTGATGTTGTTGTCACCGACTCTTGTATCTGCCGCTAAGGTAGCTCCCTTCTCCGATACCACAAAAGATGGTAGAGGCCATAGTCATTTTCCGCCTTTGCAAGCACCTGGCTGGCACTAACTAAGATGGTGCAGCCACCATTTTCAAAACGGAACTGCAGGCCTTGGGAGATGAGAGAGGAAACAAAGAGGAGGTTAGCTGCCAGCTCCGAAACATGGAGCACCCCCTTCACACGATGTTCCAGGTGCTTCTCCTAGAAAGTAGCACAGAATACAATCTCACCCTCTTCTACTGCCATCTGCACATGATTGTCATCCATGTACATCCGGCAAGATTCAATAGCGGTGTGGACGACAAACCACTCCCGACGATAGGTCATGTACCGAGTGGCTCCCGAGTCGATGATCCAGAACAAGGAGGTGTTGGTGGAGACGTGCAGGATCCGGATGATGCTCATGAATTTACTCTCCCAATCAGCAGCGTTGGCACAGACTTTGGACTGTTTTCCCACTCCCGTCCCAGTCGTAATGTCTGCCCTCTCCTTTTGGCATTTGCCCACCTAATGGTCCGGCTTCTTGCATTAGTGGCACTTGTCCTTCTTCTTCCCTCCACCTCTGCTACTATTGGTTGATGCAACACCATCCCTTGACTCATGTTGGTGACAAGGGCTACGTACAGTCCGCTTCTTCCTTTTCCCTCCTTGCGGCATTCCTCCTCAAACAACAGGGACTCCTCCACGTCATCGAGCGAGAGCCTGTTGCCATGCTGGTCCAGGGAAACAATGAGAGGAGTGTAGCTGCTATGAAGGCCAGAGAGGATGGTCAGCATGAGAACACAATCCTTGACAGGCTCCTCAATTGCAGCAAGTTGGTCAACCAAAGCTTTCACCATGTTGAGATAATCAACCATGGATTCCATCACATCCATCATCACGGTGTGAAAGCGACAATGAAATTACATGTTCATGAGGATCGACTTGGAATCATAAGTGCACTCAAGATTGCTCCAAACCTCTTTTGGGGTGAGGATGCCACGGACAAGGAGTTGCTCCTGTTCGTCGAGGTGGAGGTAGATGGTGGCGATGGCTCGGTCCCGTTTCTCGTGGTGGGTACGGGCCTCGGCAGCGGAAAAGGAGGATTCAACAAAGTCATCCTCAATCACATGGCTCCAGAGTCCCTTCTCCATCAGCACCATCTTCATGTTGTTGCTCGAGTTGAAGAAGTTCTTGCCATTGAACTTGGCGATGTTGACACCGGCCACCACAGAAGTGGTTGTTTCCATGTTGACTGCAACGTTTGCCCACGAACGGCCTCTCTCATACACCAGTATGCAAGGGATACCTCAAGGGTGAGACAAGGCCTTGTTCTAGCTCTGGTAACACTAGTAGAAACTTTGGCAGTCCTCAGGGAGGTGATCAGGCTCACCAAGTGTGGCTAGGCAGGACCGGTTGTATGTAAGAGACAAGTTGCAGATTGCAAAGACAAAAATACGGAAGTATTTCAACTTTGTGTAGAGAGTTTAAATGGCTGTTTTGACTTGTGGATGAGAAAATACATCAGCACAGCTTTCTAACAAGCCTAATTATGTCTCATTTGGTGCATGGAGCTGGAACAAACACTCTGTCGAAGTTCACTTCCTAGCACACTCTTAGCCCAGCGGGAGGAGCAGAAGCCACTCTCACACAAGGTAATTACCATCCCTGCCATGTGCATAACCAGTAATATTTAGTGGGGACCATCCTTGAAGATCCTTGAAGGTCCTCCTTCCGCCTTTCTACCCTGAAGGCCACTCCAAGCCTCCCTAGCCGTCATTGGTGTTGGTAGTGTAGGAGCTGTCACTTGAACCGGACCCACTGCCCCCAAACCTTGAAAATTCATATCTATGTCAAATGGAATCCAAATAAAGTTCCATTAAGTGCTACAAAAACAGGAAGACATCTTCTTTGCATCTATTGTGCCTGATGATTTTTACCAAGCAACCCACTTTGGTCACTCTTTGGCACCCTACATCCATCAACAAGATCAAGTAGTTGTTTCTTATGTACTAACACCGCGGCTAGATTTTTGTAGTATCTCTTCTCCCTTTAGTGCAAAAAGTTTATGACAGTGAGCATCTGTCTTCTCACATGACCATGCAGTTGATGAAGGTGGATCAGAACACCATTCATGTCACCTTCCAAGGCAATGAAAAGCAGAAGCTTCATCCCACTTCCGCGGCTCAGGGAGCATGCCGTAGGAGCTGGATACATGTGTAACCAATCATCACGCTTTGTGTGGCAAACCACGGGGATAGGCAAAAACAGGTGCTGCTCATAGTATTATAAGACAAAAAAAAATACTATTTGTCAATGACATATGCCATCAGAAATTAGGAGGACGAGGAGAACTGGGGCTCGTTCATGAACCAACTAGCTAATGCATACTAGAATGTTTCTGAAATGAGCACCACAATCATTGACAATAGAGACTCCAAAATATTCACAATCCGTAAGACTGTGCCAAGATCAACCACAGGTTCTACACGTACCACATCAAGCATAACATCAGGCTGAGCTATGGTAAGCAAGCTTTAGAAGTATTTTGGTGGCTGGCATACACCTACAAGTGGCAGGAATGGGAGAGATGAGTCAACAAAAGTGAGAAGTGTAGTAACAATGTACATATTCACGCGGGGGGAGGGGGGGGGTATCCCGCTTGCCGCCAAATCCTGTTGGTATGGTCCGAGGGGTTTGGGTGGTCACACGTGTACTGCTACTAAATCTCATAACACAAGGACAGTGGAGGCACACAAACTCTTCCCATTTTTGTGCTTTGCTAGCCCCTGTAGTAGGTGACTGGCTTATGATGAAGAGGACAACAACTAGCCTTCCTCATCTGGCAAGTCTCTCAAGTAAAAGAAGCAGAGGTCAAGGGAATGCAAATTATTGCACACTGGAAACCTATAAGGTACTACAACCAGTTCAGGAGGAGAGCACCACACAGTGGATCATGAGACGAAGAAGTGATCTTACAATCAATTCTATGATTTCAACATCTCGTGTGTCCATGCTTGCACTGTGCTCATTAAGAATTGCAAAACCCCGACAGCTACATGGACATGAACTACAGCAAGGCAGCGTAGAAGTAGGCGTATGATGACCCAATGCACTATGTCAACTTGAAGATCTTGGTGTCCCTTGAAAAAGGGTGGGATCCGCTCGTTCCACATCGTGGACGCGGTCACCCTCAAGCGGCGTGAGATTATGAGATGGACAAACCACATCTACGATATAGGTATCCCAAAGTGTTGTTGCATAAAACCTTGAGTAGAATCAACCATATACCCTACTGCTCCTCGATTTCGATATTGATGTTTTTTTTTGGTCGTTGAAAAGTGTCAGTAAATTTTGTTTAGTTGAATTCAACGGTAAACCAAAACATTTCTTAGAGAAATTTGTCGAATTTAAGGGATCATGCATAAAGTTTGGTTAACTGGGTTCTACTTCACTTCTTGTTTTAGCTGGTGTCTTTTTCTTTTCCACTTTGTACCTCCATTTGTTTGGAAAATGTGTTCCGCTCTCTGATCTACTTTCCCGCTGCATTGCTGGCCCGCTCCTCTGCTATCACGCCATAGCGTCCTCCTGTTGCCCCAAAGATATGCTGCCCTGTCAGCTCGCAACAGCTTATGGCAAACATGTCATTGTTTCGCTGCCAAGCTGTAGATTTGGCGACTCTATGGAGCATGAGCGCGACAAATTTACCGAAATCAAGGATCACCAAGGAGCTGCACTCGACCCATGGTCAAATTTAAGAGTACACACATCACCTTAAGAATGGAATTAAGGCACTACAAAATGAATTAAAACTCGAAAAAAATTGAACACAATTAAGGAACACAAAATCTTCAGAAATCCAGTGGTCAAAATGAAGGAGCAGTAGGGTATCTCATTGATGCACGCGTAGCAGTGTGCAGCCCGAGTGCACCAAGTGATCTAGGCACAAAGACTGTGGTTGGCTCAAGATGTAATGCATGCGTAAGTGATGGTGCTAGCACAAGTATTTCCCTACTGTGTTTGAATTTTGACGGCTGAGATGGCCCAAAATCTTCCGCCAAAAAAAGGACCTTTTCAGTATTTGGGTTAAATCTAAATTTTTTTCATAAGGAAGGCCCACATACTTGAATTTCAGCAACACGTCGGGCTAAATTTATCATTTTGACGAGAGCGAGTGTCCAAGATGTTCTACTATATTTGGTAGTGGCTGCTTTTCATGCCATCGACTTTTTGTATAACAGTCAGGGGTCAAAGCACCATGCCTAGAGTCATCGACTTTACTGTTGCAAAGTCTGCCGTGTGTAGAAGTCCGTTGTACTGGTTGTACAAAAAAAAACAGTACAACCTACACAATGGTTTATTTTTTGACCAAGGTATCAGCTGAGGAGAGGGTGCATCGTCTCAACAATGCAATCAGACAGGGTCCTCCGCCCCGTCTACCTCCCTCAAAATGTCTTGTTGGTTGTCCACGACAGCCTGTCGTATTGACTGCCGACATCACCAATGAGAATCAGCCCTCACCGATCCCGTACAATTCAATTTACATGCAGGATGGAAGGGCAAAATCTCCTCTCATGATCCCTCGCGACGAGGGATCATCTTTTCATTGGCGAAATCTCCTCTCATGATCCCTCTCATTGGTCATCCTTGCTGAGCCAGGCAGTGGCATGCGCAACGCCTGAATTCAATTCACTGTTGGTGTGATCTCCTTGGGAGCTGCCAGCTCCTTATCTGTCATGCACGACTCCAGTGAAGCGTCTGTGGTAGCGCTTAAGCTGCTCCATGTTCTTCTCCTCCTGTACAGGATGGCAGTGGGAAAACAGCTCAAGCTTCCCCTCCCCCTCCTCAGAGGTTCACTGCTATTGAGAAGGGTTAAGCCTCTGCACCTCCATCTCCCGAGGCAACTTCATCAAATGAAAAGATGCCAAGGCAACACCCTCGTTGTTCCGTCTGCCCAGGCCCACTTGTCATCAGCAAGGCTCCATCTCTTGACAGAAGCATGAGCGATCCAACAATAGTCGGATGACTACGTGGATACCAAATGCCTCGTGCTCTCTGTGAGAGAAAAGACTACGAGCGGTTGACAACTAGCAAGAAGCGTGGAGCCTACGCGGATCAGTTCGGCAGTAGCCACTTTGTCGCCATATCTCGTGCATTCAAAACCAATCCATTGGTGTACACGGCAGTGAATCACCTTTGTCGTACCTTCTGTACCCCAGACAAGTACTCCATCTACGACCATCTTTTTCCTAGCACCGTTCTCTCATGGGTTGAGCCAGGTACAAAATCATAATGAAGCAGTACAAGGTGGAGATTGTTGTATCCTTTGCTGCAATACCTTTTCTTCCGGTCACTGGAAAGAAAAGAAAGCAAGGTTCAGAGGGGAAGCGAGCGTGGCTGGTGGAGCACCCGGCAGTGAAGGGTGAGATAAAGAAGAAGCTGGAAGAGGCCCATGAAGCCGGCATAGTGCTGAACTTGAAGGTGATTTTCCAAGAGATCCACGGTGTCATAGCGCGGCATGCTCTAGACGAACTGCAGTGAGACATGACACAGTTGTTTTGGAGGCAGTGGGTGAAGCAGTTTTTCATGCATGAGCTTAGCTAGACATGGTGTGCAAGCACCACTGCTGCACAGAAAACAATCACAGGAAACGATTTTACTGTTTCATCAGCGCTGTTCATGCATGTTTACCCTCTACCACATCAAGCCTTTCCACGTTCTAAATGCCTACCACACAGGCATTGAACTCCTTCCATAGGTTGGCCACACCTATACTCCTCTTGACTCAAAGGACATCAGCATCGTGGGGATGGACAAAAAATAGGCGATCATGGCATTGGTGACTTCCTCCATGAGGGGCGAGCTGTTGTCCATGTAGCTGATAAAACATCGTGCAGCCTGCCACAAGGGCCACGTGCATGTAGGCTGGTGGAGAACGGATGGCATCTCACCCATACTGCGATTGGTGACACGACGAAGGACTAGTGTGTGAAACATTGTCCTGCTCTACTACATGCGGACATGTGCTGCTTCGGGTGTCCGCGAGGGCGAAGCAGACCTGCTGCTTGTGCTAAATTCATGGAGTCCCCACTGCTGTGGGGCTTTCATCAAATGGCTCCATGCTTCCTTTCAATACATGTGCACCGTCTGTGTGCCTACAAGATGCACCGGAAAGGCACAGCCAGCGGATTTGGGGGTGATGGGTCCGTTTTAGAATAAACTGAAATAAGTGTTTGTAGTGTGGATTGTACATCATAGCCAAGCGGTAGGGTCAGTGAATATCAGGATGAAGGAACTTAAGGCAGCTGCATGTGAGTGGTTCTTCCAGGCATGGATGAACATGCGTCAGGCAGAGCCGATGGTCAAGAATGCGTCGTCAAAGGATTCTTCTTAGGGTGTTTTACCCTGCCTTGTAGCGTGTAGCTGCTCCTTGTACTGGTGAATAGAGTTTTTCCATTGACACGTACGAGGCTGATGATGAGGTTCTGTAACTTGTTGTTTTACACTACTGTATGTAGTGTAAAACAACAAGTAATGATTGTAAATCTTGCTCTCCATAGCAAGCCGTTGAAAATGATTGCGTGGACACTTCTTCAAACTTTCTCCAATTAATCCACGGACTGAAATTATGAAGGACATAGGTGAATCCAGGAACTAAAACATGTCCCACACACTTTGAATTCGACCAATGACTGCCATGATATTCTAGTGAAAGAACAATCTTGAACGTTGACTCGATGAGCTTTGACCACTTTCCTTAAAATTAATATCTAAATCAAAGAGCAGTAGGGTATAGCAGGCATAAGTACTACGTATGGCGCAAGTACTGCTACTGGCATTCATGCTCCTATAGGTGGATGTGCTAGATGCAGCGTAAATACTGCTACTGACATACGTGTTGTTTCTGGCACTAGTGTTATTGGTGATACAAGTGCTGCTACCGGAAATGGCGCAGCAACAAGAGCCAATGATGCTGATGGTGCAGCAAGAAAAATGGTTGGTGCAACAACTGCGGTTGGTGCAGGTGGAGAACATGCAAGTACTGTTGGCAATTGTGTGATTGGATACAATGCACCACGTGGCTAGTCCTCCCTGGCCAGATCTGCAGCTCCACGGATTTTGGCCCACAATGCAACTTGTGCAAGAGCTTCTCTAGGCCAAGCTCTCCGTGCATATATTATCTCCTGAAACAGGGCTGCTGGTGGTGTCCATGTTGGTGGTACAGTAGTAACGAATGCTGTTACAGGCAGCACGTGTCGAGTTGCTCAGACAAAAGAGGATGTAATGGATGGTGGAGAGCTAACACAAGAGGATCCCAATGACAGAAAATGCAGAAGAGAGGAAGAAGAGGGAGGTGAGGAAGATGAGAAGGGTGTGGAAGATGAGGAAGTAGAAAGTGAGGCAGCAACAACAGAGTCTGATTGTATGTCGGATAGTGAAACCTCAAAAAACAATTGAAACTGTGGTGAGGAGATGTGACTGGCACGGTTTGAAACAGAAAAATAAGCGTGGCATTGACATCATGCCATGATTTGCAAGATCCATGGAATTTCCTGATGTTGGATTTTACTCTTGAAGTTAGAACAGTTACAACAGCTCTATTTTTTGTTGCCAGGAATTCAACACTTTCTACACTTAATTTCCATGGTTATATTCATGTTGTTGGTGCATGCTATGTCAGTGTGCATTGTGGCCATGCTCTATAGTATTGTGCATTCAACCCCCTCAACTAATATGGCCAACAAATCATATCTCGCATGATGCGTATTGTACGTGTCATGGAGGAACGGCCTGCCCACATGCTTGTACCTAAGGGGTACATCCCTCAAGTCTAGAGAAGGAGACACAAGCTTCAAATCCAGATCCATAAGGACTCAAGCCACGACCCTGTAGTTGATGCAGAGGATGATAAGATTTCCTGTGGCCAGTCTTGTAGTGTTCACTGTGCATCAGATAAGATCACGATTGGCCTATTCAACGATGAGTTCTATGATGCACAAGAGTGTTTGGATTAGAATGTTGCATAGCATGTGATGTTAAAGTCTAGATACAAAACCACCTTTTGTATGTTCAGGATTAAATTGCAACATGTGAACAGGGACCATTGTACTATGTGCATTGAGACTAGAGTGATCTTCACTTCCAGTTGCAGGACATTCTATGTCAAGCAATGCATTCTTCTGACCTCCTCAATGTATGCACAAGAGCCTTCACATTGGATCATTGAAAAACGTTATCATTCAAAATTAAGATGACTAGGTTTATAAATTTAAATAAAATGACTAGAAATTACAATGAATGTACAATTCATGATGCTATATGAAGTAAGAAACTTGTTATTGGCAACTGAGATGTTCAAATTGGCATAAGAACATTGGTCATATGTTTCTAACATTAATGATAACAATCGGAAATGGCCAACTCCCGGAATACCATTTCTTTACATTGTATACATCTTGTAATTTAACTCAGCTTCCACGCTGTTAAATGGTCACTACAATGTAAAAATTCAGTATTGCAAAGCTTATGGACCATAGCAATATGGTTTGCACTTAAAATTAACTGTAGGTCCTGAAGATAAGGGTGGAATGATCATGTTTTGCATGAATCATTATTTCTCATGAATAATCTCCAGTATGCTTCAATTGCCATGCGCTATGGAATAGGGGGTCCAATCCATGTCCATGGCTCCAGACCCCCAGAAATTTAGAAGGACGCATGAGGGACATCCTCTAGCCTAACATCCTCTAGAATCTAAGACATGTTTTTTTTGGTCTCTCGAATCAGGCAAACTGTCTGGAAGGGGTTTGCAAGCAACATCATGCAAGAAACAAGTGTCCATTTGAAACCATGCTGTTCGAGCGGACGAATTGTGAATGAAATGATTTGGCCAAAAGCTTGTGTTTTTCCACATGATGACACCCAACCGCTGAGCGTAGCTAAGCACTTTGTGTCAATTTGCATCACATATGCAAAAAATCACAATGAAAACAACACGATAAATTTCTGGATGGGTATACCCAAGTGACATTTCGCAGCCTTTTTCAGGCAGTGAACTGGATTTGCTAGCATGGATAGGTGTACGCGTGAGACATTCTCATTGGAGTCTGAAAATATTTCTACATGATACTTCGCATGTAAGGATCATATTACTTGCGTGTATCCACTATCTTTATACCGTCACCATCTATATCTGACGTTGCAAGATGTGGTCTCTATTTATGATTGGCATTATAAACAACCTGAATATAATTAACATCATTATTTATGTGTGTTTCAATGGATTATTACATACATTGGAGATACAACCAACGTTGGGCCATTCCCTTCAATATACATCAGTGAAGCCTCTAACAGTGGACCAATTCCCTGAATATACACATTCAATATTATGCCACGTCACACGAATGAAGACTTGTGTATTTTTTAAATGCTAAGCGATGGACCACGCGTAAACGGAGACGATGAACGCAAACATGGATACTTTATTGCAATAACATCTTCTTACATTATCGCAATGCACAAACCTCATTCATTAATGACAAAAACCACCCCGATTGTCATAGCCTCATCAAATAATACAATGAACGACCTCTACTGTCTTCGCGGCCTGACACCATATGAGGGTCGACGTCTTCGACTATGGATGGGGTTTTATGGAATCGAAGTTGAAAACGGGGATGACATAGAAAGAACTGCGAATTGCTGAGAAAGAAATCTTGAAAATTGGGGTTAGGTGGAAACGGCATAAAAACGTGGGGTACTTTGAACATGGTCGGCATAAAAACTAGGAAATACTTGGGAATTTCTTGGAGGATTTACTCTTGGTTTCAGATAGTTTAGCCCATCCAACCCTACCCTGGAAACATACGTCCTTCCTAGCCTTGGATTAACACGACTTCCACCAAGCCAAACGTAAGTGGTAAATAGGTATGAATTGTGAAGTAAAAGTTGATTCAAGGAATGGGAATCATTGGAAACTTGCAAGGGCAGACTAGTGAAATGTCCCCAGCCTGCACCACATTCTAGAGAAATGCCAAGTGTTTGTACTTTAAACTAACAGTGTCCCCGGTTTGAGAACTTGCTGAAAGGGTGCCTGGGCTTTGTAGATTAATGACACTACGCTATCATTTGAGTCAATTTTGGGAACTCTTGAAAAACATGTGGCATATGCCCCCAGTGTAACTATAATAGTAGAAACAACAATAAGGCAATATTGAGGTTTTAGGTACGTAGATAAAATGTTGTGTATTACGCCACATCGTGAGATATAACTGCGAAAAACTCCGTCGAGAAGTCTAGGGGTTTGGAGCATATTGAGGTGTACCTTAGAAAAAAAAAATAGTGTTGCTAAGAGGCCAACCGAACAAAATAAAAAACATCAATATGGTAGGCCAGAATTGTACTGAAACTACTGGAAAGTGGTCCAACCTATCAGAACCTTCTGGAATGGAATAATACATTGAGTGGAGCGTAGGTGGTTCACCGGTTCTGGAGCAAAATAAATCTTGAGGACATGGGACAATTCAGTCATTTGTGGGAATGAATTGGTTATGTATCCCCATTGGACAAAAAATTGACAGGATACTTTAAATTTCAAAAGGCTCGTTGGCCATCATTGTTCCTCATGGAGTCATTGTCTCCATGCGAGCATTGAGAGGGTGATTGCAGAAAATTTGCCTGTATGTTGGGTATTTTAAGAATATCAAAGGATGGGAAGGCGACCAAATGGCATGAAAAGATTGACACTTATTGAAATTGGTCGACCAAGTCAGAACCTTCAACGGAACACTGGGGGTTGGGGTAGGTGGCCAAAATGCCCTCGACCAAATAGCGTAAAGAGGTCAATGTCCGGTGGTCCACTGAGGTTTGGATTAAAGCCCACGCATGGAGTTAAGGGACTCATGGACATTAGCCACGTTGTGCAACTGTCTCAACCATAGGTTGAGACAGTTGGCCAAAATACACTCAATCAAAATGGTGTACAAATCCAAAGGTCAAAACACAGTGGACCATGAATGTAATGATGGAAATGCTCATGCACACCATACATGGACTTGTCTATGTCAGATTGTAACACTTCCCCTTTTACAGCCACAACGTCCCAATGGGTTGCAGAACACAGGTTGACTTCGGCTAGAACAATCATCAATGTTTCTATTGGTGTCTTTTTGGTTGTCTGAGGGCTCCCATCTGTCATGCAATGCATCCCATAGTCCTTAAGATTTTTAAGATACTCCATGAATCTTCCTCATTGGCCATGTTTGACATTATACTTGATTGCGTATTTTGTGCCTTTTTCTGCTTCAGTTGGAGGTGGTAAAGGTACAACTCTCCTAGGGAGGTGCTCACTCGGGTCCTACTAAGATGGCTAATGTGGAACACCAGGTGGATAACCATGTTGTCAGGGGGTCAGATTTTTGTGACGTAAGGTGACCACATTTCTTCGACTGTGAATGGCCTCAACCACTTTGGTTTGAGGTTTACGTAGTCCTACCCTCAAAACCTGACTTTCACTAAGCTGAGCAGGGCATGATCCCGAAAGTGGAACTTGGTTTCCTTTCGATAGATATTGAATGCTCACCTTTTCACAACGTGGGTCTTTGAAATTGTCTGGCTAGTGTCCTCCCAGAAGGTTTGGGATTTGCCGGTGGTTGTCAAGTGCTACTATGTTGCTCAAACTTCCTCAAAATGTGGGCCATTTATGATGAACGACTTCAAAAGGAATATTTCTTGTCGGTGCACAGGTCAAGGAGTTATATGCAAGCTGGGCGGTTGGCAACTTAGGTGTCCAGTCATTTCCATGTGACCGGCATAACGTGCAAAGCATTTGCTCAAGCGTCTCATTGGTTCACTCGGTATTTCCATCAGCCTGGGGATATAAGGTTATTGATTACTGGATCCAACTGTCCTAGAAAGTGATCATCACTTGCCAAATTCTATGTGTGAACCTCCCATCTCTGCCGCTTGTGATGGAGGAGGAAATGTCATGTAGTCAGGCACCATTCTAGAGGAATGGATGGATTGTTCTCTCGTCAGGGACCACTTTCATGAGTGGGTTGAAACACAAAATTTTCAAGAACCAACTGACCACAATGAGCATTACACCATTTTTTTTTGGTTTGATTGGAAAACCCATCATGAAGACACAGAGATTTCCGACCATGAACTTAGGATCCCAGTAGAGGTTGGAGCATTTTTCGGATTTCTTGCATCTTGATTTATGGTATTTGCACACATCATATGTCTTGTGGTAGTTTTTAACATCGTTTTGCATCTTGTCCCACCAGTGGTACTTCATGGTTTTCTCTTTGTGTTTTATCTCTGCCAAGATGTGCACCTGGACCAGTGTCATGACACTCCTCTAATAGCATGCACAAGAGCTCTTTGCTAGGTGATACGATGACCTGGCCACATGTCATCATACCCCCCTGATTTTAAAATTCAACGTTTGAGTTTTAACTAATTATGTGATCTTTAATTTCGATGTGAAAAATCAGGTTTGAATTATTTAAGTGGTCCGAATTGGTCGGATTCGCGGCAAAATGGAACTTTAAATTCGATAAAGTGGGCTGTTCAACATTTTCCTGGTCCTTAAATTCGACGAAGTGCGTCTAGTGAGCGGTCGGCGCGTGTGTCGCGGATGCATTCTCAAGTCGTTTGAAATTCAAATTTCAAACTTCGAACAGTCTGGCTCGCTGTTTGCACGTGTCTGCGACCAGCTCGCCTGGCAGCTCGTCAGAAAAGCTGTCAGGCGTGCTGTCAAGCGACCGAGTTTGCCGCGGAAACTGTCGCGTCAAACTCGGTTGCTCATTTGAGACGAACAGTGACCTGCAAGTGAAAGTACGTCACCATGCTCGAGCTCCATATAAGAAGTCAAGGAACTAGAGATTAGTGAGCCCGGGGAAGTAATTAGAGGAAACAAGCTTAGGTGGCACTATAAATTCGATGAAATCATGTTCGAATTATTTATGTGGTCCTTCAAATTCGATGAACGAAATATCATATCCTATTTCGATCACACTAGAAATATTCAATATCAAAGTTAAAGATCAGGGGGGTATCATTGTTGCTACTACGGTTCTTCATACTCATCAAACTCCTCATAACCCTTCACGAACAGCCTTGTGAGGTATGGGTCTTATTTGATGAGTAATGTGCTAACTTTGGCCATGAAATCGGGTTTCCGAATCAATGATTGTACTAATTTTTTTATTCTAGTATGGCACTTGATGGGGTAGTCGAAGATTGGCTCAAGGAAATTCATCCGTAGAGTTTTTTGACAGCTCAGATTTGGCTGAGTGACAGAATATTTGAGGTTGTTGTGACTGGCTTTGAGGATACATTGTCAACACTTCATATAGTACCATCAATTCTTGATTGTTAGTTTGGCCACAATCATTTCCTTCTCCTGTACCTTGTAGTTACAGGACATGCTGGTCCATGAGAATTTCTTGACAAATACACGGAATGTTGATATTGGCCACTGTTGTATTCAAGGTGAACACCTCTGATTGCTTGATTGGATGCATTGGTGACCATCATGGTATCAATTATTATACCTGCTAATTACAGTATTGGAACTTTCAAAGAATTTCTCAAAGATTTGAATACACTTTCTTGCCATCTTAATTTCTCCGCTTGCAGATTTTTGGAGTGAGATTGGAGAGAGGCACTGACACTCTGGCGTACTCCAGTACACATCGACAGTACACTTGTAAAATACCACAAATACTTAGATATTTGGAACATTGGTGGTTTTGGAAAATCAGTGACCACTTCCAATTTCTTCTGGTCCATTGTGATCTGTCTGCCGCTGATGATGTGGCCCAAAAACTCAACAAGGGTGGAAGTCACAGATACTTAACTGTATAGCTGATATGCCAGCATTGCATATGATATAACGCAAATATCAATGGACCACAAGAAATAAAACAGGTATCAACACACTGCAAGAAAGCAACGAGCCCCCCACACGCTAAGATATATTACCCATCCAGGATTTGAGGGAAAAAAAATCTCCATAGCCCTAGCACTATTTGATGACACTTGAATAGTGATGGAGTGGAATCCACATGCAAAACATGCAGTCAGTTCCCAAACCAGTGGAAGAGGCTCGGATGCCATACATTGGAATGCAATTTCCCTGCACGAACCAGTATGATTTGGTCCAAGGTCCCATGCAAAATAACGTATGTTTGTGTTCCTTTTGTATCAGTGTTATGCAAGCGTCGACGAAAAAGACAAGTGTCATCAGACATGTTACCAACACATGGACGATCCGTGCACCACGGTCCTTTATGATGCATGGATCGGGTGGGAAAAGATGAAGCGCATGTGGGGCTGGAAGGGATGGGGCCCATCTCCTGCCAACCCATACAACATGTGCTGGCTCCTAGGAACACAAACAACTGCCACACCGCCGTCCGATGCGGTGCCCTCCTCATTGGCAGCCATGGGTCCATCCGGACCCACCGTGGTGTGCTAGGTCGTGAACCGTGTAGGACATGACACGATCCCTTTTCAGATATAGGTATATGACACATGATGTGTGATTGAATTAGACAATTTTTTCCTCCATATCAGGCATGTATCATGGTTTGTCTATCAATATCTTGACTGTACTTTCCTTCAGTACTACTCCATATTGTCGAACGGACATGATGCAACAAGAAACCTGGAAGGCTGGTTTCAATGTCCAACCATTTAATAAGCAGCAATAGAAAAGGGCCGTCTATTCAATTCTGTAATTACATTTTGAGGTGGCTAACATCAAGCAAAAACATGTCTTGCACGGACCCCCTGTCGCTCAAAGGTCACCCCATGCCGCTGCTCCAGTTGTGAGGAGGAGATCCGGATGTTCCTCAAGTGGAGTCATCATGTTCCTCAAGTATGGAGTCATCATCCCGCCTCACCCCAGGATGGACCCATGTGAGGCCTGGGTCGAGTGGAACAAGATCAAGCGCATGTGTGAATAAAAAAACTTGGGACCACCTCCAACGGACCCATTTGACATGTGCCATATCATGGGTGTTAATCTATCCCATGTGGTACCCTTTTCACTGGCATCCTCGTATCCATCCAGATCCTCTGTGGTGTGCCAAACTGTGAACCGTGTGGTATGTAAAAGCAAGGATGTATTACATATTAGTAATCTATATTTTACATTCGAACTACCAGTTGTCTTAATGTACGCTGCACAACTAATAAAAAAAAAACCAGGTAATATCATGTATAATGAAGCATGTACGTATAAGCAATACCCTACTGATCTTGATATTTGATTAAAATTAAATTTTGGGTGCCTTGGCTTCAACAAATTATTTTTTCATCGAATTTCTTAGGTACCACCTAATTAATTCTTTTTTTTTGACCAAAATTCAAATTCTTATGTGAAGACCTGGGTTCGTTGTACTATATTATTCTGTCACCGGGATTAGTGTGAACAAGTAGACACATGTCACAGAAAACATTTCGACAAAATTCGACGAAGTGGAAAATGTTCGCATTGCACGCAGCTCGGACAACGTGCACAAAGTTACAATGGAAAGAACCGAAGAACGACAGTTACGTGATGTCAGCAAGGATACGAAGCTACGTTGGAAACATCCATGGTCCACCATAAAGCTTTCACACTACGACATCCTCCTCTTCCACCGGGTCCGCTGCAAAGAGGAGCTCCCCAATGAATGGCGCGGCATCACGCTGGAAGCCCTCGGTGAACACGCGAGGGAACCCTGTCTTCGACCATGCAGCCTTGACCATGTCCTCATTTTTTATGAACTGCCGTGCATCAGAAAACCACCCGCACGCCTCCTCTTTCAACATCGACATGCCTATGGTAGTGGCTAGCCCAGTGCGAGTGCGGTCAGTGCCCCAAGCCGCATACAGCTCCTCAATCTTGTTCTTCAGTGGGCGCATGAGGCCAACATCGCACGGCTGCGCCTTGGATGTGCAGCCAGGAGGAACGTAGCAGGTGCGCATGTGCGGATAGTTATGCATGAGCCACTGCTGGAACGAGGCGCATTCATGCGGACGCCATGCGTCCAACACAAGCAGCATGTCTGCCTGTCCCTCGGTGATTCGTAGCTCGGCGCACATGCGGCTGTAGTACGGTTGGACCACCCCCCGGATCCACTCCCTCGTCATGTCGCCATTTGCCCAATGGTTGGGCGTGAAGGTAAGCAGGTGACCAGCGTCGGTCAGACGACGAGCGTTGGGCCCACGTGGGAGTGACCGCTTGCTCCGCCCTCCGAAAATGAGCTGAATGGGGAGCATTTCCCCTGTCATGCTGCAGTAGATGAGCGCCGTGATCTGGCGCTTGTCGTCCAGCCCGAGGATCCCCACGTCCTTGGAACCTTGGGGCGCGTACGTGTGGTCAGCGCTCGGCATGAGCTGGATCCCAGTGTGGTCACCGTTCACAACAAAGAAAGGTTTGATGTTGTAGAGGTTGACCATGAGTGCTGCGCATTGATGAAATTTGAGGACGCGCTGCTCCCAATCCGCGGGCAGTTTCTGCGCCGCTGTAGTGCCACAACGCCACGACCATCCCAAAACTTTTTTCACAAACTTCCTCACCCATGGCCGACCGAACGCTCGCGCGCCAAGCTCCTGGAGTTCGTCAGGCGCGTGGCAGGCGATGACCCCGCGAATCTCCTTTCGTATGGTCTTGCTGTTTAAAGCGTTCCCAGCCACACGTGCATCTGTAAAGACGGTCTTGATTTTTTCGACGATCTCGGGCCTCGATGCAAGCCATGCCTGCTTCCCCGGGTACCCCTGTTTGCGCTTGCGGTTCTTGGAGATGGGGGTGCTGACCATTGATTTCAAGGAAGCAAGAACCGCGTCCTTGTACTGCGGCTTGAGGACGAGGGTCCCTGCCTCGAACCACCCGGCGACTGTCGATGGCGACAGACGATCGTAGACACAATGTCCGTCGGGGGTACGAAATGTTTGGCGGAGATGCTTCACGACACTCTACGCCATTTTGTGCTGCTGCATGGCTTGGTAGAAGGTCCGGAAATGACCACTACCAAACCAGTCGCAGTACGGGCCCCTCTTGGATGAGGACGCTCCGCTGCCACTGTCGGATGATGTCGTTGCATAGGACAGCTGGAGGGCAAGGACCTCCGTGTCCGTGCTGTCATCGTTGCGCTGCTCTGACGTCTGTCACCGTCGCTGCCGCTGCCGCTGTCGTCGATGCTGCTGTCCGCAGTGGCGCTGCTGTCGTCATCGCTCGAAATGTTGACGGTCAGTGTTGACTTCGCCACCTCGAACCCCGGCACATCGATGTCCACCTCGGCACATCGATGTGATCCCCCCCACATCGGCCACCCCGGAACCACGGGCTTCCCTGGGGTAGGACTATGCAATTTTCTGGCTTGTCCTGGGCGCCGTATGCGATATTTGTCCCTTATTTTATGCTGATGCAGTCGCGGGTCATCTCCATCGTCGCTCGCTTTTCCGCATTTTCGCGTGGTCAGCCGCGCTGACTCATGCTGGCAGCGTGAGTCAGCGCGGCTGACCACGCGTGGCTGACCACGTGCGGCTGAGCAACCGTTTTCCATGGCTCTGCCAGCTGGTGGTTGAGGTTCAGAGACTGCCCGAAAACACAGATTTATTTCTATTATGAGTGCGATGTTTGGCACCATGAGTTGAAAGATCGAGAGTGCATCGCTCAGTTTGAAGACCGACGTTCAACCGTCAAACCTCCGAAATCACAGTTTAGACTTCAAGATTCTGATATCGAGTCTTGGAGTTTGGACTTCAGATTTCGAAGTTTGATGTCAGAATGTCGAAGTTCGAACTTCTGACTTTGAAGTCGGCCGTTTGAAGCTCAAATTCCAAAGTTCATAGTTTGAATTTAAGTTGTGACGGTTTGCATGAGAAACCTGAATAATTGAACTTAAAGGCTTGTCATGTATTCCACTCAGAAAGCAAACCCTCTATTAAATCAATGTTTACAACTTTAAAGTGGTGTCGAAGCGAGAGGTCTTTGGTGGGTGGGGCAGGGGGGGTGGGGGAGGTGAGATCGCCCGACATTTCCGGAAGTCGAGCTCAATGATTCGTCGTGTCAGACCTGCTGGGTCGGTTGCAGGGGGGGGGGGGGGGGGCTCGCGCGAAAGTCGAATTCGAATGCGATCCACATCGATGCCCCATCGATGTGGATCGCGGTTCCGCGGCCGCGGTGATAGGGTCACCCCGGAACCCCGGGTCAACACTGTTGACGGTTGAGTCTTCACTGTCGTTGTTGCATGCAGCAGCTGGAGTGGCGTGGATGCGGAGTGCTCCAGATCGCATACGAGTCACTGGTGCGACACGCGCGCGCGCAGTGTCTTTGCATGGTGTTGGGCTGTCGTGGGAGACCTTGGCCTTGCCTTTCTCCTCGTACGTTGGTGGACGACGAGGGGTCGGGGCACTAGGCTTGTGCTCCTGCTGCTGCTGTTTCTTGTGCTGCAGCTCCTCTTGCTGCATGCGAATGCCCTCTGCTTCGTGGTCCTTCGAGCATCCGACGCCATCAATGCGATGTTGACGTGAAGAATCGGGCGGCGCGCACAAAACAAGTGGTACGGTGGTCGGAATGGATAGTGGTGACATCACCGACCGGGCCTCCTCGTCATACACTGATGTGTATGACATGTTGCATGCCGCTGCGGGTGATTGACTGGCATCGGTAGCGAGGACTCTGACCTTACGAGATCTCCCCACGGGCCTCCTGGGAGGAGGCGGACGGGCGGGTGGGCCTTGGCGGACAGCCGCGCTGATACGGCGAGAGCGCTCCTCCGGGGACACCTTCTGCAAAAAGCGCTCCATAGTGGTGGCTGAGGAGAATGGACTTGATTCGGTGCGACAAATGGCAGGCTCAATGATGAGCAACAGATTCGGTAGCAGTGCTTTTCAACGCACTGGATCAACAACTGATCACGTCTGATGGCGCATCGCCGAGCGCATGACAAGTGTTGGAGTTTTGAAATGTCAAACGTCGGCCACAAGCAGGTGTCGATTCGTGCAACGTACCTGGCACAAAACCAAATGGAGGACGCTAGCCTGTTCCCACGTGTCGACTCGCGTACATGTGAGGTGGGATTCCTCCATAAACGAAGGGAACGAACGACGCACGTCGGTCGTGGGATTTGTCCCCGTCGGAAGCTCGCTGAGTGAGATGTACCGGTTCGTCGTCGAAAATCAGGCACACGTATTTTCGTTGAACGAAATCTAAGGTGCCACCCAAATAATGACTTTGGTCAATTCCGTGAACGAAAACATGGAACACATAAATTCCTTTTTTGAAAAAAACGAAAATCAAGATCACTACGGTAAGTCATGCAAGAAATGGTAATGTTTCACAAACAACCGTCATGGTAACAACATTTCAGTAGAAGTAGTATCTTCCAAGATCGTTCTGAATACAAATGAAAGTGTTCTTGGACGTTGCTGAAGGTTCCTGAAAAGGACCTGGCTTCCCATTCACAAGTCATTGATACACACGAGGATGGAGTGTGTGGATCCACCCAATGACGTCACACATGGGAGACAACTTCCCACGACCACCTGATGCCTTGGGTGGATCTGGGTTCACTACGATCCCATTGGCAAATTCTGGAGCATCATTGTAAATGGGGAACGTAGTTCATTGAATGTACCATATCCCATGGTTCTGGACACGAGCTATAATGTAGCTTTACCATCTTTACCATCATATCATCATCAAACATCTCCATTCCTCATACACTCTTGACAGCAAGTAGCATGTCCCAACTCCACAAGGGAGTGAAGTCACCATTGGCAGCGTTGACAAGGATTGAATCCACTCCACTAACTTCTGTTACAAATGATGTAGGAACATGGAGTTCTTCCTAGCTCAAGTATGGTTTGTTACTCTGGTGTGGTGGAAGTTCTTCATACAGGCATGTCTTACCTATCTACGAAGAGTTAATGGTAGAAAAGGGCATACTATGTTCCTATCACTTCAATGCCGACCTCATTAATGAGGATATTTCAGGATTCTTGTGCAAAGAATTGCTTTAGGAAACATCCCTTATCAAAATTTCAAACCTCACACATGAACATGGACAACATGCTTCTACTGTGTAACCGTGTTCTAACACACAACCTCCACCGTGTGTCGAACACAGACTCAGGCCCTAGGCTAGTTATGCTACCAAAACCAAAGACGTTGCCTGCATGTCTCATCCATGAAGTCAAACTGTTAGAGCGGCCGAGGGCTTGGACCTTGTACTCCTGCATAATGACATTTTGGCAATGGTTAGAATGGTCCCCATCACTGAAAATAACTATCTGAAAGCGTTATTGCATGGAAGACTTATAAATCATACAGTTACCTTAAATCCCAAGTGCATCCATGCTACACCCTTCAGGGTTGTCCTATTTTCTGCCTTCTTCATCATCTGCCTCAGTTTTAGTCTCTCCCTTGTCCTTTTCCTTCCCCTCATCTTTTACATCATGCTGCATTTTGCCATTCTCGTCCATGAACCTGGCACCTTCTGCATCGTGCTCCTCTTGTATCAGTAATCCCTTTTCTGGCTTTGCTGAGTATCCGAGAGTGTCCTCACTGCCACTGTCCTAAATCTTGTCGTCGAAGTCGTCCTCTACAACCTAGCCAACGTCCTCGTCTGTGGAAGAACCCCGCAGCTCAGCCTCAGGGTCGTAGTCTTCTGGGTCACAGACGTCAGAAACTGCACCATCTGCCACTACTCCACCGCCTGTTGCGATATGAGCCGCTGCTGGCCTTCGTGGTCTTGCACCTGCTATTGCTGCGGCACGGTTAGCTTGTAGCTCTTCAGTTGCCTTTTGTGGACGTGGTGTTGCAGGGTTGGGGCATGTTTTTTGTATGTGGCCCTTGTGGCCACACCTCGGGCAGATACAGTTGCGCTTACAAAGTGGCTCACGCTCCAGGTGGGCACTCCTAGGCCTCCTCCAGCCTAGCAAAGGTCCTGGTTGCCCCCAGCCGGACAGGGCAGCGTGGATACCCTCTTCTACAATTGGCGGCATGGGGTCACCGTGCGTCCTGCTCAAGTACATGATTTTCTTCCCAATGTCCACATGCACGCTTGGGTCTTTGCCCACCTCCATCATGACTACACATGCGTGTTGAAAAGGCTGGCCAAACTCGTGGCCATAGCCAGCGGCCATAGTCACAAGATGAGTGCCGGAGGTCATCTCGCCGGTGCGCATTTGTTGGACCTAGCACCAATGCATAGTACGGCTCCTCCATGATGACCTCATACTCTTTGGCCACCGCGGAACTGTGGAGGAGGCTTTTTTCTTGGATGGGCACAATGACCTCGTTGCAGTTGACAATCTGCTCCCGCCGCTCTGCCATGAGCCTCTGCCAGAAGCAGTACAACAGGTAGAGCTTGCGGAGGAACTTGAGGTGCGCATTGAGGAACTCCGAGGCATTGCTGTGGCTGCCGTGTAGAACAGGGAACATCTCCGATGTCCTTTTCTGAAGAAGGATTCCAACTTGACCATCAAGCCCTGGGATAAGGTAGTTGGCAGTCCGCTCACTGACCGCCCGTAGATGGCACGTGGCAGGATGGAACTGATCATGCTTGAGGGCCTGGACAGACTTCCACACCCAGTACGCAACCCTTTCTTTGTACCTGTCTTGCACGTTCTTGCGTAGATGGTAAGCACATTATGTATGCATAGCGCCAGTCAGATGACTGTACCAGGTCCACGTGGATGCGGTTTGGTAAGCACGGCTCAGATGATGGAAGAACCAGGTCCACGACTCTTCGTTCCCACTTGGAACCAGGGCCCAGGCCATGGAACATGCATGATTTTCTGCGTCAAAAACTGTGCAATCAGCTTGACTTGCTTGGGTCCGCTCTTCAAAAAGGTTCCATCCATGGTCATGATCCGGTGCGAGTTGTCCCTGCCAAGGCGTGTGGCCCCGGGAGCCAGGGATGCCCACTTGAACTTGTTGTTTTCCATCTCGGTGACGGCGTGCATCGTGGGATCCACACGTTTCAGCTGCACAAATATAAGAAGTTAGATTTCTGACAGTTGATGAAAATCATGATGCCTACTCAAAACAAACCAAGCAGTCCTCACCTCTTGGCATAGCGATAGAAGGTAGCATCAGGAATTGGCCTTGGTGTCCATCAGTTGTGCCTGTGCGGGAGATTGGACCCGGTAGAGCATGCATTTGGCCACCTGCACACCGGCCGCTGACTTGATGATGGCTTGAAGTATAGCAGGTTGTGTTGTTGTAGCCCGGGCCATCTGTGTTGAATATTTCGTGCGATCCATCTCGTTTTCCGAGCTGGATTTTTGCGTCCAATCATGGGCATGCAGCAGTGGCCTTACACGACATGGGACATGGCTTCACAGCCCCGAGCTTTGAACCAACGACTGCACAAATGTTCCTGGTACAATTCCTTGTCATTCCCTCAACACACCGGACATCAATGTGTCCCAGGTCACTGCGTACCCACGCGAGCCCAAACGGTGTGCTACCGTATAGTCTTCAATCTCCACACTGAAAGCAGCCATGTTCCAGAACTTTTCTCCTTCCAAAAGCTCATCAGCATTGGCCTTCCTCTTTTTTGTTGTACCACCAGGAGAGCTATCAGATGTGCCTTAAAAAACAGATGCAACATACATCATGTATGCGTCAAAATGTGGTGACACATGGGATAAGATGCAAGGAGTTGGATCATCACTGTGTAAACGTAGAAATTGTCTAAGGTAACACCACACAGTATCAAACATGGACTGTGCAAGAAGAAATAGAAATCCCATTTGACATATCCCAATTATCCGAGGAAGCACTTGGACAGTGTCCGGTGTCTACCGCACGACAAGTGTGTATAAGACGGGGTCTTGGTCTGCTTCGGAGAGTGGGGCTCCATCCAAAGCAGCCGCAAATTCTCCGTAGCATTTTCATCCCAGTGCCCTTTCCATTCCTCATACTTCCAATCCCAATTCAGCCAGAAGAAGACCTTTTCTTCGGCACCGGAGTCAAAGTTGACAGTGTGGAGTGCCGGAGCTGGACTGGAGCCGGTGCTGCAGGAACACCATGAACAGGACCACGAGGCATAGCTGGCTGTGGTGGTGGACTTGCGCCCCCAGGAGTGCGGTTCCCAAGAACAGTGGGATTGCCCGGTGAAGGGGATGCCGGCCAATGCTGCGTAGCAGGATGCGAAGCAGGGGACTGGCTCGAATTCTGGTTGTGGTGAGGATGTTGCACCGGCCGACTGTGGGCATGCGCATGAGTGCCATTGCTAGGACTAGTATGGCATAAAGAGGGTGGTGCAGTGTGTGGTGCAGGGGGTGGTGCAGCGGGTGGTACAACCGGTGGTGTAGGTGGCGGTGCAGCAGGTAGTGCAGTGGGTGGTACAGCAGGTGGTGCAACCAGTGGTGCAGCCGGTGGTGCAGCCGGTGGTGGAGCAGGTGGTGCAGTGGGTAGTGCAGCCGGTGGTGCAGCCGGTGGTGGAGCAGGTGGTGTAGTGGGTAGTACAGCCGGTGGTGCAACAAGCTCGGCAGTGGGTTGCCACCCAACAGATGTGGGTCCTGCTGGGCGTCCAAGGTTGCGCCACCTTGGGTCAGAAGGTGCCGACACAAAAATCGTGCCAGTGGCCTGCATGGCGAATTGGCAACAAGTTTGCACGCGTGGCAGACAGTACAGGGACAGCACGGGCAGGGCACCCTGTTCGCCGGAGATAGCCAGGCGTAGTGTCAAAGGGGCTGGGCGAGGTGAAAGTGCAGCTGTTCTTGGATGCAGTGTCTGAGTACATGGGACGGGCGGTCAACTTGCAGGTCTAGGCGACTGATTACGCACCGGTCGGATGGAGGCAAAAGCCTCCACCCTCCGGGCACTTACCCGGGTTCGGGGCGCCATAGTGCCAAAAACATTTACCTAGAAATTTTTGTCCCGCAATGCATGTATCTCATACCCTTCACATCCATTCACTTCACTTAATGATGAGCATCAAGGTCATGTTGACGATCCACCTCATACACCGGATTCCCCTGCATGGTCGCTGGTGTCGCCCTCTTCACGACTGAAGAGGGCGACACTTTTCCCCGCCAACAGTTGACCGTCGCTCGTGTACACCTGTGACCATGCGTCCAAGTCAAGGCCTATGTATGTCAGGTCCACGGTGTTTGTCTGGGCCTCGGCATGTCATGGACCCATTACATCGTTCTTTGTAAGTGGATTGCAACCACTTCCCGTTCAATTCCCCTGCATGAAAGGACAGCCTTGTGGCCCTGCTCTTTGTGCACATACAGGTTTGGCAGATAGTCGGGAATCCACATATGAAGGACATGTTTTTTACTTCGGCATGTACTCGACTGTAATGAACGTCAGCATCGCAAACGTGAAGTATCACAGAAGCAACATGACTACATGGTTGAGATACACAACTCTTGTCCCCATTCAATGAAACTCGTAAAGTCTTCCAAACCAGCTCATTACATAAAAAAACACTTCAAAGAAAGTGGCATGCAGATACATGCAGTTCACTAGTGTACGGACGACAGAAACCCAATGCAAAATCAGGATTCAATTGAAGAAAAGCAACGACGTACCCAGAGTTCAACGCCCCCTCCAACATCCAGACCCTTCGTCTTCCTCAATTGGGGACGGCCTTTCCACCCTTCTTTTCTCCCCCATCATCTCTTCCCACAGGCTCACCTTCGGTAGCCAAGCTGGACCAGACGCTCCCATCTCACCCCCTTGGTTCCCCCCCTCTTTTACCACAAGTGATTCTGATGGCGACGTGTCCCCTATTACATCCACAAATTCCATGTCCCATACCTCCTTGTCCATTTTCAAGGTCATTCCCTTGTTTCCCACCACGTCAACCTCCAGATCCCTCACCCATGGACTCCAACCTTTCCATTCCCCACTTCCCTCCCCCCCTCTGGACCCTCCTTACTTCGAACGGTATGAAATATGGTCCTTTCTTATGTCCTCCCACCC
>SZWC01001770.1:80371-90649 GCA_023375785.1 Penium margaritaceum | reverse complement strand
CCCCCCCCCCCCCCCTCCCCGGCCCTCCCGTCCCTCCCCAAGTGGCGGTGATCCCACTTGGAGCTCCAAACGCCTGTGGGAGGGTTACATGCCACTATTCATCAGGTTTGATGGCCTTTGCGACAATGGTCCCGTCTGGTTTGTTAGCCATGCGAGGAGGCCCGATGGACATGAAAGTACTGGCCAGGCTGGCAATGATCTCGGCGGCTGTCCCTGTAGTTCAACTTCTGGTCTTGACCATTCCATGGAGGCTTCCCCTACCAATTGCTGTGATGGCAGTCTCGGCTCCATGCCTAGTGACGATTCCAGCATGTGGACCGACCATGCCTAGTGACGATTCCAGCATGTGGACCGACCATGCCTAGTGACGATTCCAGCATGTGGACCGACCATGCCTAGTGACGATTCCAGCATGTGGACCGACCATGCCTAGTGAAGATTCCAGCATGTGGACCGACCATGCCTAGTGACGATTCCAGCATGTGGACCGACCATGCCTGGCCCAACCATTGCAACAACCGTGGCAGTGACACCTCACGGGAATCCTCCCGGTGTTGCGCGTGGGACTGGTGCACCGACAGCGGTTGTGTCCACGGGGCCAGCTCCAAGCTCAGTTGCACATGCGGACACACCAGATGGTTTGTGGTTGGTTGTGGTGCCTACAGTCGCAGAGTTGAAGGTAATGTGGAGAGATGCATTTTTTCTACGAAAAGGCTCCCTCCTCCTCCATTTGCCCCTAGGGTGACAGCGGGCGGCGCCATTGCGGGATTTTGTGTGATACTGATATACAAGCGACGTTGGAAGCACGAGGCTGACGATAAGGGCTGGAAACTCTCTAAGTTCGCTGCAACAAATTGCCCAAGGGGGACCAGTGGCTCACCTCAAACACCCGCCAACCTCTATTGCAAATGGGACCTAGACCCTGTTTAGCTTGCTCTAAGGCTCGACGTTGGATGTAGCCTCTCTGTTATCCAGAGAGGTAGGAGGTGGGTGCATTTTGACACAATTATAGGCCTCCATCTTGCTCTATGGTCCTTCCCGGCCTGTCCAAAAACCTTTTGGTTTTTTTGTGCCACTGACCATCCTCGTCCATGCCTGTGAAAGGACGTTCTGTCCGGAGGGGTCCGAAGTACCTGGACAGCTTCATCCCCAGCCCCCACAGCCTTATCAATTGAAGGAGTTAGGTAGCTGGATTGATGTCCATTAGCCGTCCAATGGCTCCAGTCCAGCCCTCCGTTCTCTTCAATGCTTGCTTGAAGAACCCTTCTGACACTTCCTTGTAAATTTGTCCCGGCACCTGGTCAGTTTCGCACAAGAAACAAACTTCTACGTTTTAGAGCAACCAATGTCTCCTTTGTCTCTGCCTTTGGCGGAAAACTCTGCTAGGATTGTCAAAGGTAAGAACTGCATGGGGTCACATGAAAATTACATGTACTTATAGTCCTATGACTGGCTCTGGAGTTATGCTCTCAATGGTTTCTTGGAGTGCCATTTCAGGACAAAAATGGACCACCGCACCAGCTTGCCAGGTCATGTGTCATTTGACCGCCAAGTGGCATTCTCCATTGGAAGTATATGAGACGCTTCCTCTCATTGTTTTTGGTGAAAGAAAAGTTTCCCCATCTGGATTCAAAGCTTTAACCCCATTTCTCTAACAATGGTGTACTAACCATTCTATTCTATGAGCTTCATTTACTCAGTGTCTACCTGCTAGACTATTAGGATGAAAACTTAGGAGACTTACTCCATAGGAGCAGTTCATGCCTAGTCCATCCAAAGTGCAGCAGTGGACAAGGGGAATCACAATTCAAAAAACTATCCCTTGCACCTCTGTCCATTTCATGTGAGATGTATTCTGTCCAATTCTTTTCACTTTTACTCCATCTACTACATTGACCATACTCATCCCTTGACTTGCAGAGTGCAAGTTTCTGTGAAGTGCCTGAATCATGTAGTACATCTGCGGTGCCTTTATTTTTGCCAACAAACTGCACGGCCATTATTTCTCCTTGCATTCTTCTCACAATGTGATGTACTCTTCCTAAGTAGTGGAAAGAGATAGAGACACATTTTTACCTCCTTCTTGTCCAAAAAACAACACTTTTTAGGATGCACACAAAGCACAAGGCAGAATATTTATCATCAATTCTTCCTCCGTAATTAGCATCAGTATAACACACAAGGCGTAGCGGATCGGATTATTCTTGGCCTCCAAACTAGAGTTCCATAAGAAGTGTCTTCTACAGATACCGCATGTTACGCTTCATTGCTTGCCAGTGCTATGGCCCTAGAGTGGCCACAAATCTGCTGACTAGGGCGTGTCCGGACGTATTTCCACCATGGCATAAATAAGACTGCCAAAAGCATAATAGTAGGCTACGTTCTCCATCTCCTGCCACTTTGCTTCATTGCTGGGACACATGCAGGAGGAGGGCTTGCAATATGTGGCCATGGGTGTACTAAATGGGTTTGTAGTCTTCCATGTTGTAGCACTTCAATACCTCCATGACGTACTTGTTCTGGTTCATTTTTATGGTACCTGTTGCTCGGTTGTATTGGATGGCGATTCCGAGGTAGTACTAAAGAGGACCCATGACCTCGCTCATCCTCCCGCACATAAGCACCCGGGTCATTCTGGCAGGATGTGAAAGAAATTCCAGCCATGAAGTCCTCCATCTCCTTTTACCACATACTTGGAGCCTGCTTCAACCCGTAGAGCACTTTGATGAGTCAACCCACACATGTTACCCTCTGGAAACTTCACCCCCTACTGTACCTCCATCAACACCTCTTTGTCCAACTTCCCATGAAGGAAAGCTGTCTTGGTGTCCATTTGGCATATCTCCAGTCTTTGGTAGCAATGTTGGCCAGCAAGGATTTGAGGCAGGCAAAGGTGATGACTAGCACGAAGGTCTCCTCGAAACATAAAGCTTTGTGCTAGGAGAATTCCTTCACCACAACTCTTGCCTTGAACTGTTTTATTGTTCCATCTTTCTTCTACTCTTTCCAAATTACCCACTTTGATTTCACCACATGGACAATAGGGGGTCTCTCAAATAGTACCCATGTCCATTCTCTTTAATGGATGTGAGCTTGTTGTCAACTGCCTCCTTCTACTTGGCCACATCCTATTAAAAAGAGCTCCTGCCATAGATGCCGTTTGCCATTTTCTTGGCTCGACCACTAGATAATGATTGGATGTCTGATATCATTGCAGATTTGGACTCCCTAGATTTTTCCATGCAGTTTCGAACTTTTAGTTGCGCGATTTGGTTGACAATTCAGAACGTTAGCCCCATCCAAAGTTCGGGTGGTAGGTGGGTGGAATCTGGGTGTCTGTTGTTGGTGACGGGAAAATTCCACCACCAGTGGTCTAAGTTCGACTTCAATGAGCTCCAAGGGCACATGGGTCATGAAGGAAAGCATATGGATGGTCTCCTGGACCAGGGCGAGCCTCCCCCCACGTTGGGGTGACAGGAAGGGTGCTTCGACAGGCCACCGTCGAAGCGCCTCCCGTCACTCCCGTTCGTGGGCATGGTGGACGGCTCCACCATGGGTTGCTTCAACAGCCATAGCAGGGGCTCTACTGCTCCGTTTTGGGCTTGCTTGGATGCGTTGGAAAGCTCCAATAACAGGCTATAAGAATCTGATGTAATATAACCAAGATAACTAACCATTGACAGTATTCATCCTTTCTCAGCTTCCACAACCTGCATTCTGCCAGATTTCTGCTCCCTTGGTGTTCTAGTGACCCAAAGCACACACCTCCTTTGAAAGTCTCTTTACACTAAGTAGACGTGGACACTTGTGGTGGATCAGAGCATGCCAGGAAACCTACGACTTGGTCATAGCCTCCGCCACTGTCACAAGCTCTTCCTGAGCCAAGCATGACCAGCTGGGTCCAGTCCATGTGCCGCGATAAGCATCATACTTCATTATAACTTTATTCTTTATGCATGCTCTACCAAACTGTACTTGCTCGTGGCTCACCATCTTGTTGCTATTGCTTTTATTGCTACTGCTGCCGGTGTTGCTGTCACTGCGGTTGAGATGATGCTTGCTGCCTTGGTGATCCACTATGAAAGAAGAGCCACTAGCCTCAGAGTTAGATTCAGAAGCCTCGGATGACACAGACTTTGTGTCAGAGTCTGCCATTGCGTCAGCATGCACAGCCACTCTCCTTGCAGTACCACCCCCTTGATTCACTGGCATAATCTGCCAGATGCCAGGTGCCTGATCTAATGATTGAAGCAACACATTCCCCTCTTCTGATTTGGGAACGTGAACCAGCTCCAGCAGCTCTCCCTTTCCGAGCGTCCTCTTAAAAGGCTTGACGTCTCAGCTTCAGATGAGCTTTCTTGCTATCTGGTCTTACAACCTATATGCCTTGTGTGCGGTGTCATAGTCGACAATGACACAATTGCAGGCATGTGCATCTTGCTTGCTAGTTTCTTCACCTGCTTGAACATTTACCCAGACAATGCATCCGAACACCCTCAGATGTGAGGCAAGTGGCTTCTTTTCTAACCATGCCTCATGTGGCGTCTTGAGCTGGTTCTTGTTTTGTTTCTTCATCCACATGCAAAGTGAAGCTACAGGAGTAAGGTTCATGAGGTAGTAGACCGTTCTTGCAGCTAGAAGTGGGGTGGAAGTTCAATGTCAATGAAAATGCTTCGTGTCATGCCGAGGATGGTCCGGTTCGTCTGCTTGATAACACCATTATGATTTAGTGGTCTGGTGATTGATGCCATGTTAGTTCAACTAATTCCTGCACGCCTCGTACTCACCCGCCGCGTACTCACCGTCATTGTCACTATGCAGTGCCTTGACCTCCTTCCTAGTGTGACTTTCCACCATGGCGACAAACTCATGCAGCTTCTCCTTTGCCTCTACCTTTTCCTTCAGTAACAAGATCCACACCTTGTGGCTGTGGTCATCAATGAAGGTCAGGAAATACTTGCTTCTTCCAGTTGAAGGAGTACGAAATGATCCGCACACATCAGTGTGTAGTAGATCCAAGTTTGCCGCTGCACGCTGACAATTGTACTCAAATTGCTTCCTCTTTGCCTTGCCTTGGAAGCACGGCATACACAACTTCTTTCACCCATCCTTTTCCTTTGTCGTGGATCTCTCCATCCGATGAACAACTTGTTGCTTCTGGATTGCCTAGATCGTGCTGTCAGCCATATGCTCAAAGTCCCCGTGCCATGACTTAGCATCTGTGTCTTTGGTGGAAGCGGTAGCTGGAGCAACTGCCTGTGGTGCAATCTTAAGTGTTGGTACCACCAAATCAGAGGCACCTGCATGTCCCTTGCCTGGACTGTCAACTACCTTGGTCCACAGCACGTAGAGCTCATGGACTCTTCAGACCTCTGCGATGATGTTGTTCATGACATAGGAGATCATGATGTCTTTTTTTTGGAAAATCACAGCCTCCTTCTTGGCAAAGATAACTTTCATGACCTGATTTTAGAGAACAAATAGAGGCTTGTTACAAGTATGGCTATGTAGAAAAAACTATACAGTTTCAGGTCTTTCTTTGCACCATTGACGCTGATATAAATCAGTTTGTGTCCCTCGGCCTCAGCATAGGTGACACCACATTCTGCGCATCGGTGTTGCTGGTCGGTGTTCTTGATGGAGACAAAGCCAGCCTTCTCTTGCAAAGAATGGTGGTCAGTGCCAACATCGAACGTGAACAACCTGGCTTGAGTAGCGCCGCTCCCTCCTATGTGGACGTGCTCTCATCCATCACGATTGCCAGTTTCTGTACAGTTCCCTGTGTACTACCCTTGTTCTTGCTGCCCTTGTCTTTGTCTTCCTTGGCAAGATGCATACTATCCATATCAATACCTTAAGGATTACAGATGGTGTAGAAGGCGGAAGTCGCACAGCAATGGTGCAGTCCGCCACCATGGCCTTTCACCCATGTAGCTCTGCCACAGGGGGTGGCTTATGGGCCTACAGAAAAAACTGTCTTGGCTGCCGTGATCCATGCTTCCCGCCTGTATACTCTGCCAACGTTTTGGTGGTTTATTAGTAAATTTGAATTAATCAGGTTGCGTCAATCCTGCAACAATCTAGCCACGTGCAGCTGTCATGTAACTACTCTCTAAGCAAAGACGACCGGCCCAACACTAAATGAGGGACCTGTGGCCTAGTGAACCAGGCTGTAGTGTCCCTTGTTGAGTGAATGGGCTTGCAATTGAGGATGGGTGGTTATTTCCGCCCGTGGATGATGGCTGCGGTGGTGGGGGCAGTGGGAACTATTTGACAAAAATAAAACAAGGAAAACACAATGAAAACAACAAAATCATGCCGTTCATTCAATGAAAAGGAGGATCGGGCATACCTCAGGGATCACACAAAAGGATTCCCCAGTATGAGTGGATTAGAGTAGTCCAAAGATACCTATGATACTCCACTTGGACCCATAACAAAACTCAAGACAAATCCTGAATATCCTGCATACTACTCAATCTACTTCGGTAGTCACTTCATCTAGCACATCATATCCTGTCACTCTCTACTCCCGGTACACGAAGCCACGGTCTGCCGGCTCTCCGCCTCCCTCTCGTCGGAAGAGGACTCTCCTCACCCGCAAGACATTACCTTCTGGTGCCATGTCCTCAGCTCACCGCAGTGGCTGTTGGCAGATCTACTGTGCCAAGGGTCGTTAAAGAGCCACTTCCATTTGTTGGTCTAGTTGTGCCCGCACCGGGACCACCGTGCCGGACTGTGCCCCTAGCCGCGCCATCCTCCATTGGGTCATCTCCACACACATCTTCAGCATCCTACCGTGACCCCGCAAGAACGCCCCCAATGTCTCCATGGCCGGGAACCTAAACTCAAACTGTTCCCTCTATGCTAGCTCCCGCCACTACTCATAGTTTTGCTCCTTTGCCACCACCACTTTTTGCATGTGACCCCTGTCCACTACATAAAAGCTCGCACAATGATTGGCCACTGCGGGTTTGCAATCACAGCATCCAATGTGAATAGGTGATCCGTTGCCGGACTGAGGCATGCAATGTCCAGCCAACCCTCGGGAAGGATATCTCTGGCTTCACCACCCCCCCCCCCTCCCAAGGCCGCTCTCCTGCATGGCCGTTGCCAACTCCCCCATTACCGCATCGTGCACCGTCCTTGGTGTCCCTCCCAACATACACTGCAGCGTGTGCTGTGGGGTACATTGGAGGATGGATCTTTGATTGCTGCATTGGCATCATAGCATATGGCAAAGGCGTGAGATGGGGAGGAAAAGAGGAATCGGCGTGCCATTATCGTGTCATCTGGGGCATATAAAATCTGTTCTTATTTGATCTCGGTGTACAAACAACTAATCTCCACGATTATCCCCCCCCAGATCCTCCCTCACCTTTCACTTGAGTCCCTCCAATTGCGCTGCATGCCATAAAGGGCCTCAAATTTGCAAGAAGGCATTTTGGACTTACACCCCTCCAATAACGACACCTTGCCTCATACCTCCTCCAACATCCCTGCTAGAGCTCTCGCCCACAACTCCTCAAAAGCTCCCTCTCTTCCACTCTCTCCTCCTCTGCTCCCTCTCCTAGTCCACCTCCACTCACCCCACTGAGTGGAGGGGGACTAGGAAGAGCTCGCATACCCCTCCATGCGTAAAGCCAACTGCATAAGAAGGAGAGTCAGACCAAGTCCCTGGCTTCCCCGAGGCCCAATCCTCCTCACCTGATTGGAAGACATGCCTGAAACTCGGCATGCTCCACGACTCCCTCCCCCCTCTTCCTTTCAACATTCTCCAATTGCAACAGTTTTCCAGGCACAATCCCACCTTCTCATCGAGCCGACCTAGCCATGCCTCCCACCAGTCCAAGGGAGGTGTAAAATATGTGAAGTGCTACCTCTCGCACATCCTGTTGTGTCAGTAAGTAGAGGAAGGGACTAAAGGGATCTCCTTGCCTCACTCCACCATGAGATAGAATGATACTGAACTGGACCCTCCTAGTAGTAGAAGTCTAATGACCCGTAATAGAATAGTGCTAGGCCTGGCACTAGTTGTCCAAATCCCCTCTTATGTAGTGTCTAAGAAATCACTGCCTTCTCAATGGAGTTGAAGGCATTGTTCACATCCACACAGAAGATGATCCACTCCTACTGTAGGTCTAACTGCTCTCAAATAGTGAGGAACACCATATCTCTCCATGCCTACTCTGCTACTGCCCGCTATACCGGTAGTAACACCCGCTTCATTTCCATCCTCTCCTTGACTTAGCACCTCGACAAAAGGTGTGGGATCACCTACTCCACTGTAGTTGGTCATACTCATCCATCCTTCTTAGCAAGGGTGACGAGCCTACTTGTCGCCAAGAATGGCCTCACCCTCAGATGGAGCCGGATTTGGCACAGGGAGGCTAGCATATGGGCCAGCAGCCTGGTGAGCCATGCATCTCCCATGACAATACAGCACAGGTGTTCCAACGTCTGCCATGACCCAGCTATCGCTTGGGTCATATAATGTCGTAGGGGGATGGACACCCTTGTCCTTACCACGTCCAATTCCCTTATTGGGACTCTAGAATACATGAAAATCGAGAGGTTATGTACTCCATATGGCCTATCCCACTCCACGCTCTCTACCCACCGCCAGTTTTACTCTTGGCGGCTATCCCTCTCCCCATAGTGCGCCACCCTTCCTCTTTGAGCCTCATCACCTCGTCTATACCAAATCTCTCCGGGCTGCTATCTCCTCCCTTTCCCTGATGTGTGGTCCTTCTGTACTCTGTTTCCTCCACCTGTTTTCATGTCATGCCACCTGGCCGTCTCCCATGATTTGCCCCTCCATCGCTTCCCCTCTCCCTCCTAACCGTGCACCCCTCTCCCGGTTGGGATGTCCCATCTCCTCGCCGTCCAGGCCTCCTTCATTGCTTTCCCTTCACTTCCTCCTCTCTCCCCAAGAAAATCCTCAGCATACCCCTCTTCATCCTCTTGGCCCCCCTTACCTTCTCGTGCTCATTCCTTGCCCTGTTCGGAAGCAAGCTCGATTCCATTGCACTTTTTGTCCGTGACAATGGTTTCCTCCCCAAATCCATGGCCCTCACGACTTCCTGGCCACTGCTACCCCCCCATCTCCTTCCTTGTCTCTTGCCTCCCCAATGGTGTATCGCTGGTGCTGAATCTCTCCTCTCCCATCACCCCCTCCTTGCTCCCCCTCCTATCTTGTCTGTGTCCCTAGATGGTATGGGCGGTCCCCGTCCCTGATCCGTCTCCTCCGTGTCTTCCCTCGTGTAAAATGATACAAGAGAGAAGATACTCAACAAGAACCATGTCCACTCTACCTTATTCATTATTCCCTGGCCTTGACTACCTCGTAAATACCATGCTTCGCTCGGACCCTGTCCATCCTGCCGTCTCTTGGGCTCCTAACCTTTCCACCTCATCACCACTACAACAATTACAGCAATGAAAACAACAACAACAACCACAACAACAACAACAACAACAAAAACAACATCAACAACAACAACAACAACAACAACAACAACAACAACAACAACAACAACAACAACAACAATGACGACGACGACGACGACGACAACAACGACGACGACGACGACGATGACGACACTGACAACAATAATGACGAAGACGACCATAACGATGACCACAACAACAACAATAACAAAAGCAACAAAAATGACAACAAAAACAACAACAACAACAACAACAACAATAACAACAACAACAACGTGTACCTATGTTATAAATGTATGTCATATGTATTCATATCCTTAGCTAATTTTGTTTATGTACTATAAGTGATTCTCTTCTTCATGTCTCTGTAGGAAAGCCTTTAATCGATGTTAAAATGAGTGAAAAATGATTGTTAGTCCAATGGAGTTGAAAGTTTGTTATAGTCAACTTATGTTCTCAGGTACATGTTATAGATATAGGAGATAAACATGCCCTCCCTCCCCTCCTCATGGCATGTTGTTTTCCTTTTGCATTTGTTTCTCTCTATCCCTCCCTCTCTCTCTCTCTCTCTCTCTCTCTCTCTCTATATACATATATATATATATATATATATCAATGTATATTCATGTAAATATCCATCTTTTTCCTTCTGCATGATTCATGCTTGTCCATACACATTTTCATGTAGTTTTCATGTGCAAGACAACAAAATCACAACTTGTGTAGACATGTTTCTCCAAGCTCTTGGTTGCCTGAGGAATGATTACGATTGCAAGGTGTTCTGGTTGACCCCTTTCCTAAACCTTGCCCCTTGCTACAAGTGCAGCG
>SZWC01001770.1:63774-74992 GCA_023375785.1 Penium margaritaceum | reverse complement strand
GCTGGTGCCAAGCTCCGATATGGTGAAGACGGTACTGCGTTCGGAGCACTGTACGGAAAGTTACGGATTTTACGGTGGATTCCCGGGTCCACGCCGACTGGGAATTTTCTTCCGTACATGCCAGACAGATTCTGGCATCCAGCCCTGGAGTAGCCTAAAGGGCTTGAAACGTACTATACTGTGCTAGCATGCGCAAGAGGCTCACGCATGCCCCTAAGCTGGCTCCATGAAGAGGAGAGCTACTTGTTGCATAGTATTGCACAACCACCCTGGTCAGGGAGTCCTGTAGCTGACTGGGCAAGCATCATGCACCCTGAACATGAGGCTTCCACTACATCAGCAGCCTCATGCATGGAGCCAAGGCCCCTTCTACCAACATGGGCCAATCTGGTGCGAGCTTCAGGTGGATCCTGATCAACAGGCCTGATGCGACAGCATGGCGAGATCAACGATCATCATAGGAATTCCTGATGAACAAGCAACCTTCAGGTGAAGCTTCACCTGAAGACCTGATGAAGCTTCCTAAAGGAGGAAGCTTCCCTCTGGAGTAGCATAGGTGCCAGTAAGAGCCCAGAACTGAAGGAAGCTTCCACTGGATGGAAGCTTCTCGAGAGTCAGGCAGAGGTGGCAGCAGACCTGAACAACCTGAAGGAAGCTTCTCGTTCAGGTGGTCAACTTGCCAGGACCTCAAGTATAAAAGGTGGAGGTCCTGCCACTTCTCAGTATCCCAGCATCGCCAGTATCATCTCTCCAACACCACGTGCAAGGCTCCATGCCTTAGCACCAGAGCACCTTCAACAACGATGCTGCTGGAGTTCCTNAGAACTGAAGGAAGCTTCCACTGGATGGAAGCTTCTCCACAGTAAGGTAGAGGTGGCAGCAGACCTGAAGAACCTGAAGGAAGCTTCTCGTTCAGGTGGTCAACTTGCCAGGACCTCAAGTATAAAAGGTGGAGGTCCTGCCACTTCTCAGTATCCCAGCATCGCCAGTATCATCTCTCCAACACCACGTGCAAGGCTCCATGCCTTAGCACCAGAGCACCTTCAACAACGATGCTGCTGGAGTTCCTCCCAAGACCCCTATAAGCCTAGCACTTGCGTGCCAGCCTGGGTGGAGGACAATGCTGGTGATCCCTCTTAGATCCCTGTAAGCCTGGCAAGCTTTGCCAGCCTACGAGGAGGTCAATCCCTCCCAAGACCCCTGTAAGCCTGGCACTTGCGTGCCAGCCTGGGTGGAGGACAATGCTGGTGATCCCTCCAGGATCCCTGTAATTCTGGCAAGCTCTGCCAGCCTGGGAGGAGGTCAATCCCTCCAAGGCCCCTGTAAGCCTGGCAAGGCCTTCCAGCCAAGGAGGAGGACGCCCTGACATCTAGAAGGCCGTTCATTGTTGCGAAGGTGGCTGTGTCGAGACCCTTGCTCTGACAGCCTTGACGGCCTAGCAAGGCGTTGCGCCCCAGTGTAGGGCCAGGAGTTATGTCAGAGCACACCGCTGAGCTCTTTGCATAGTTGTTGTTCCTTGTACAATACTTGTACTTTAAATAAGATTCAACTCCATAATTCTTGCTTCCGCTAGTTTCTTAATAGAGTGTACAAGGCATGCTTGCTAGGCATAAAAGATCCTACGATAGTAGGGGATCCCCTTGCTGCATCAGAGCACGCGGTGGCTTTGTCGCTGCAAGCTCACAAAAACCAACATGGTATCAGAGCAGTAGGTTCTTTGTCCAGCAAGTGCTATTGCAGCAGCAGCAGCAGAAGCAGTAGCACCAGCAGCTACAGCAGCAGCAGTGTGGATTGGCAAAGCAGTCCTTGACCATCCCGTTACAAGCTTGAGGAGGAGCGATGTTCGCCTTCTCCTAAGCGTGTAGCATGACCGACCTTTGTGCCGTTTGGCTTGCACAAGATGGAGATTATACCATGTTCAACATGGTATGAGAGCAGTAAGTGGTGCTCTCAGCAAGCGTAGCAGTAAGAGCAGTAGCAGACCACTTGTGTGGTGGAGATGTTATCTACCATCCTTGTAGAAGCGCTCAGCAAGAGATGGAGTTAACGCCACTTTGCAGAGGCGCATGGTCGGCGTTCCACCTACACAGCAAGCAAGGAGAACATGGAAGAGGAGAACGCTTGGTCAGCTTCTCCTACACAATCAGTTTTGCGTGCGTTGCACATGGGCCAAGAGGAAAGATGCCATGTCGCAGACCACACACAAGGCCAAGTGACAAAGTCACAACTCTGGGCCAAGGAGGCACAACGAATGGAGCAATAAGAAGCAGCGGCACGTCACGTAGTGGCGCATGAGGTGGAGGCGCTAAGGCAGCAGATTTCTGCTCAAGAGCTCCTTAATGAACAGGAGCAGCTGACCCATGCAGCTCAAACATTGCAGACGCACAAGCTAGAACAGTCACATGCAACTCAAGCAGCCTAAATCACACAACTTCAACAGCAGCTGGTATGGGTTCAGCAACAACAGCAGCAGATGAAGTGGCAACATGGTTCACATGCATCATCTGCACATCTGCCTCAAGCAAGCCATCCTTCACACATGCAAGGAGCCTTATCTCCACTGGTGCAACCATCTGCACCACCTCAAGGAGGCGTGCCACCGACGTTTTGTGGCTGAGCGGCCACAACCTGCCCAGATTGTGCCACCCATGGCACAAGCTCAGCATGTGCTCCAAGCACTAGTGCTGCATGCTTTTGCGGCCCAAAAAGGACCCATACCTGCTGGAGGAGCGGTCCCACCGTTTCTTGCAACTGCTATGGAGATGGAGTGCTCCAGCACAAATCCATGAAGCGGAGAGCACGATGGAGATGGAGAACAGGAGTGCCGATGGTGCACCTTCTCATCGTCCATCTGTGCCACCAATTCTGCCCATGAGCTTGGAAGACAGCTTCCATGTGGCAGAGCCAATGCTAGGAGTTGAAGAGCCAAGGCGTTTGGCGGAAGAAGCATTGTACACGCTTCAAGCAACCACCGCAAGTCAAGCTTATGAACGTGCGACGGAAGACTTGCGGCAATAGTTGTTCCATGAAACACTCGCGCTTCTCCTTTGGAGGCGGAAGCAGAAGCAACATGAAGTCCAAAATATGGGGCTTCATCACCAGCTGAACCAGATTGAGGAGGAGATGCGACAAGAACTCCACCTGTCATCGGTGCAGCAGTCAGCAACAACTGTGCAACTACCGCAAGCTGGAGTGGCATTGGTCATGCCACAAACAGTTACACTAGCACAGGTGATATTGCAAGCATCTACTTGCAATGACATTACGCAACAGTTCAAGGCACAACCATCAAGTGCTTTGACGACACACGGAGCAGGACCACTCGGTACTGTTCCTCACATGACAGAAGGAGGAAGTGCTTCTACAGATGGAAGCACGGTGACTTAGTAGCAGATTAGTGCACATGAGCTCCTTTGCCAACAGGAGCAAGAGATGTGTGTGATTTCATTTGTACGCATCTCTTAAATGCAACCATGGATGGCTTGACCGCAGCAGCTGTACAATCACATGTGCCAAGGGGAGACATACCAAAGGGTGCAAGCACTATTGCTATCTAAAGTCACATCTGCTTCTTCATCATCGGAGCTTGCCATGTCTCGAGCGATGCCATCAGCCGCATCTGTACTTGGAGGTGTGCAAAAGCAAGCAATGGTGGCCAATGCAACACCGGAAAAGGCAGTGGGGCAACGGCCAGAACTTGCAGTTCTGCAAGTAAAGCCTTTGGCTTGTCCAGCAACTGTGGACATGGCGCAGTGCCAATGTTTGGCACAAGTACTTGGCCCAGTCCAATCTCGCTTTTATAAATCACGCGGGGGAAGCACATCGGCAACGTCAAAAGTTGCCAAGGAACCACGGCAGCCAGCAAATTTGCAACAGCTGAATGCGAAAGGATGGAGTGCACAACTGCCACATGATGCAGTGAAGCAGGGCCAAAGCAACGAGCTGCCAAGGAGAATCTGGACAAAGTAACAAAAGAAAAAAAACCGTGCAGATCATGCCATTTCTCCAGCTCTCAGAATGAGCTGCGAGGAGTAGCATTCCGACGTGAAGAGCATCACAGCTCTCAGCAATTCGACATGTCATTGGCAGAAGAGGCGACAAGGTGGAAGCAACAAATCAGCTCACCACCATCAACCAGCAAGTCAGCGGTGCCAACACAACGGCGACAATGCTGAGTGTTTCAGCAACAACTCAGCTTGTTTGTTCCGCATCTCCACTACCCACCTTGTAACGTGCATCGGGTAGCAGAGGAAGCACAAGAAGAAGAGGAAGAAAAAAGAAAGGGACTCAAAAAAGGTCCTCAAGGAGGAGGCTACGACGACGGCCCGGAAGCCAGCAGTTGCACTCATGAGCCGATTCTACCACGCAACGGCATTCGGACGCATGCGACGTCGAAGAGGAGTGAAAGGTCCTCTACGGACCTCGAAGTGACCTTTGCAAAGGAGCAAAGCTACACAAAAAAACAAATCCTATCATGTCCGCAGATGGTTTTAGTAAGCCCACCTCATGGAGGTGGCATGTGTGATGGAGCTGTGCTCCACGAAGTATGTTCCTGCCGTGTTGGCAGGTGGTGGCAGTAACCCCACTTCAACCAGGGTAGCATGCGAGTTAGAGTCAAACTACGGATGCAATAAGCCCATCTCATGGAGGTGGCATGCGTGACAGAGAGATTCTCCACGGCCGCAGTGTCGGTGGAGATTCTCGCGCTCTCGTGAACTAAGTGGCAGTAGACTTGCAAGACCTTGAGAGCCACCGCCATGATCCGGACTCTCACCAATGAGGGGGAGCATGCCGGAGGGGGAGAGAATCTCCGGAGTAAAGGGAGAGATTTGGACTGCCTGTCCACGGGTTCTTGATCCTGCCGAAAGCATCAAAGATTGCAACCGAAAGGGGGAAAAAAGGAGATAAACAAAGGCAGCTATAGTTTTCTCCTAGATTTGGATGTCGACTACTGTCTACGGAGGTGGAGTCCATTGCTACAACTCTTGACAGGCGGCTGGCAGCAGCAGATGTTGCTGTAAATTTGCAGCAACTCTCGTCAGGCCTTTATTTGCAAAATCAGCCTGATCACTTGCGATGGCGCGGGGTGATGACATCATCGACGGAAGCAGCCGTTGTTGTTCTCGTCCATGTGCACAAGTGGCGCTCGCACTGCACACTTCGAACAGAGCGACAGAAAGAAAAAAACAATGGTGGTCGACAGAGCTTCTTGTGGATCGGCCAGCGCTGAATGCGACCACCGCACTGCGGTCGCGAAACGCTGTCGCAGCTGGCGAGCCACTACGGCAGGTCAGCGGGCCAAGATGGCGGAAAAAAATGGAGGAAGGCCGCTCCATCAACAACGGCAGCAGAGTGGCGCTCTGCAACTGTAGAGAAGCAGCTGGCAGCAGTTATTGCTGCAAACATCTACATCAACCTTTATTGCAGCTGTTTTACGAAAGTGGATCTGACCACTTTCAACAACGAGAGTGGTGAAATCATCAGTTGGAGCAGCCTCCATCGACATCAAAGAGCGGCAGCAGCTACTTGCACACTGGACGTTCGGAGCAGTGGGAGAACTTCAAAGCAGAGAAGCAGCTCACTTTGCTGCTCACTTTGCTGCTCAGTTGGACTGGAATAGGTCAGCTCAGGCAATCGAACCTGAAGCAGTCCTTTTTTTTCAGACCGGCGCACAAAGTGATAGAAGGTGGAGCCGTGCGATTTGACAAAAACAAAGGACTCGCTCGCTCTCGCGAGCAGAACACGTCCTCCATGAAAAGAAAAAAAAAGGAGGAGTGGGAGGTGGACCGCTCGCTCGTGCGAGCAAAACAGGACCCTAGAGTGACAGCTTGGCTAGCTCCAAGGCATCGGGAGGAGAGGGGGAGGTCCGCGATGGACCTCGCACCAGCTTGCCACGATGGCGAGCCGGGCCAGCGCGAGCTGCCACGGCAACAGGCTCGACCCTGGCAGGGCCCCTACCGCGACGGCTGCCCCGACCGTAGTAGAGCCCTGCCGCAACGGCAGGGCTCCTCGCAAAGCCGCAACATGGCGGCAGAAAGCGAGGGGGAGGCCCTCGGCAGGCGGGCCCACGCAAACCGGCCAGACAAGCCGACGACGAGCAAGAAGGGAAAAAAAGGGAAAAGCTGCTGGCGCTCCTCTTCGCGCAGCTTGCTCGCTCGCTACGGGCAGCTGGCGAGGTGATCCTGGACAACCGGACGGCAGCGTCGGTGACCAACTGCGAGCTCCAAGATCTCTGGGAATCAGCGACGAACCGGTCCAGAGACGCGGCTTGAACGAACAGATCCAACCACGAAGCCAAGTCCCAACAGCTGGACGCCATGGACGCACAAGAAAGTGCCAGAAGTGGCGTCCAAGCCTCTCGCCTAATCAATGGAACGGCCCAAACGAGCAACCAAACGCGGTAGAAACGCCTAAGTCGCGAGGGGCTGAGTAAAAAATGACCAAGAATCACTCGTGGACGGCTGGAAGGCACGAAATCTGCCCGAACCATGGTGCTAGCCTGCAGAAAGACCTTCTCTAAGTTGAAGGAGGTGGAGAAGCACTACAGAGTACTTCAAGGGCAGCAGCCTAATGCAACATGGGGAGAAGTCACTGAGGTTGTTGTGTGACTGGAGGCGGCAACCTTTTATACTCTCCCATGCCACTGCTCACATCGGCGTTCCCAACAGCGGTCCCAGCAGGTGGTCCTCAAAGTGGCCACGCTATGCAGCCACCACCTTGCACAGGACTGCCCGAACGCAGGTGCATGCAAAGCACGGTGCATGCCTTCGAGAAGATTTGCTTCACCACCAAGCAACCATAAAGGGTCAAAGTGATGAAGTGACACCGACCTAACCCGAAGCTTTCGTGGGATCACCCATGTGCACCAAACCCAAAAACGGCTCCCGAGAGTCCTGGAAGTGCCAGAAACGAGCCGAAAGAGGTGGTGCTCGAATTTTCAAACTACAAAATCACCAAAAATACATCCTAACGGAGTGCCTCCACCCAAGTAGAGCCGAAAAGACCAACCGAGTTTTCAAACAAATTCAACGGCCTCATTCTTTTTTTTGAGTCAAGCAACTGACATTCGATCTTCAACGCTCCGGGATTTTTACCATTGACCGAGGGCACGAGTCGGCTCCATTTTCAAGGGCACTCCGAGACAAGTGAGTCAAGCAGTTTCTCGAGAGCATGCAAGTGAGACACTTTTTTGAATCACCAGCGCACCAATCGAGGGGGAGTGTTGAGTGAAGCAATTATTGTGTTGGTGCCAAGCTCCGATATGGTGAAGACGGTTCTACGTTCAGAGCACTATACGAAAAATTACGCATTTTACGGTGGATTCTCGGGTCCACGCCGACTGGGAATTTTCTTCCGTACAGGCCAGACAGATTCTGGCATCCAGCCCTGGAGTAGCCTAAAGGGCTTGAAACGTACTATACTGTGCTGGCATGCGCAAGAGGCTCGCGCATGCCCCTAAGTCGGCTCCAGGAAGAGGAGAGCTACTTGCTGCATAGTATTGCACAACCACCCTGGTCAGGGAGTCCTGTAGCTGACTGGGCAAGCATCATGCACCCTGAACATGAGGCTTCTACTACATCAGCAGCCTCATGCATGGAGCTAAGGCCCTTTCTACCAACATGGGCCAACCTGGTGCGAGCTTCAGGTGGATCCTGATTAACGGGCCTGATGCGGCAGCATGGCGAGATCAACGATCATCATAGGAAGGCCTGATGAATAAGCAACCTTCAGGTGAAGCTTCACCTGAAGACCTGATGAAGCTTCCTAAAGGAGGAAGCTTCCCCCTGGAGCAGCATAGGTGCCAGTAAGAGCCCAGAACTGAAGGAAGCTTCCCCTGGATAGAAGCTTCTCCAGAGTAAGGCAGAGGTGGCAGCAGACCTGAACAACCTGAAGGAAGCTTCTCGTTCAGGTGGTCAACTTGCCAGGACCTCAAGTATAAAAGGTGGAGGTCCTGCCACTTCTCAGTATCCCAGCATCGCCAGTATCATCTCTCCAACACCACGTCCTGGGAGGAGGTCAATCCCTCCCAAGACCCCTATAAGCCTGGCACTTGCGTGCCAGCCTGGGTGGAGGACAATGCTGGTGATCCCTCTAGGATCCCTATAAGCCTGGCAAGCTCTGCCAGACTGGGAGGAGGTCAATCCCTCCAAGGCCCCTGTAAGTCTGGCAAGGCCTGCCAGCCTGGGAGGAGGACGCCATGACATCCTGAAGGCCGTTCATTGTTGCGACGGTGGTTGTGCCGAGACCCTTGCTCTGACAGCCTTGGCGACGTAGCAAGGCGTTGCGCCCCAGTGTAGGGCCAGGAGTGATGTCAAAGCACACCGCTGAGCTGTTTGCATAGCTGTTGTTCCTTGTACAATACTTGCACTTTTAATAAGATTCAACTCCATAACTCTTGCTTCCGCTAGTTTCTCAACAGAGTGTACAAGGCATGCTTGCTGGGCATAAAAGATCCTACGGCAGTAGGGGACCCCCTTGTTGCATCAGAGCACGCGGTGGCTTTGTCGCTGCAAGCTCACAAAAACCAACACTAAATCCATCCTAACTATCAAAACATTAAATCATGTGCATATACGGTAAAACATTCACCTTCAAGCATGCTCTCTAGCGAGAGGTGTGCCACGTGGCTCGAATTTGGGTCCTGGCCTGTGGGCGACGGATGGGATGAGTTGAGGGTCGGAGACCCTCAACTACCGCGGTTTTGGCCTAGTGGATCAAGCTTCCCATCCGTTTGTTACATTTGGTATCAGAGCGCCGGGGTTCGACACCCATTGTGGACACCGGGGCGGGTCCATTCCTGTGTGGGAGGAATGTAGCGCAAGGTGTGCCACGTGGCTCGAACGTGGGTCCTGGCCTGTGGGCGACGGATGGGATGAGTTGAGGGTCGCAGACCCTCAACTACCGCAGTTTTGGCTGACTGGGCCAAGTTTCTCATCCATTTGTTACATGCTCCAAGAGATGAGACAATACAATCACTGTACCAGAACAAAATGAAACTTTAGTGAGGTTCTTAAAGTTTCTCAGAGCATCTTTCAACTTAGAACAGGTGATCAAAATTGAGATTTGATTAGTTATTCTTTATCGGGTCTAGCAATTTAGTAAAATAATCTTCCAAACAAATGCATTAATGAAAGTTTTCATTCAATGAGATGATTTGATGATAAATATCTCATTTAATGTGTTTCACTAAGATGAATTCTCTATCTCTCATAAATTTTTGGTTCAGATCCAAAACTCAATAGAAAAATATCTATTAGGGTAGAAAATCCTGCTCAATACATCAAAATGTATTCAATTTCTTTTATATGAAGTGGAACTATTTTTAATAAAAAGGTCTTATACATTAAAATGATAACTCACACTCTAAGAACATGTAGAGGCGAAAGTAAGACTTAAATTGATGATCATGTAAGATTTTGGATACATGAAAACTCAACCAAGTATTTTTTACATTATGTTTAACATAGTATCGTGGTAATGTGATGTTTATAGAACGAAATCATGTCATTATTCCATTAAATAAAGTTATTATAAGAGAGGAATTAGTTTATTACTCCTCAAGGATACCTAGATATGATCATGTATGAAAACATTAAGATGTGTAAAAAATAAAGATAATTATAATTCTTTTTTCTATCACACCAGTATTCACCAAAGAATAATTTTTAATTCATTTGTGAAAATTCTTATTCATTATTTGATAAGGAATTCCCTTCAAAAGTTGTGATGGTCTTTTGAAGGGATTCCCAATACATAATACAAATAAAGTTTATAAATCTAGAGATGGTTTCATTCTAGGAAGATTTATTCGATTGGGAGATATGAATACAATTTAAGTTATTGTTTAATTATGAAATTTCGAATAAAGCTTCATTATAAATCTCTTTTATCCTTGACCTATTATTTTAAATTATACATTAGTTTCATAATAAAAAAATCATTGAGGAGATACTGAATGTATTTAAAGGCAACATATCATATAAGTAATGTACATCAAACAATTTCTCTTATCTTGGTAAACTATTAAAAGTGTTGATTTTTAATCTAATTTTTCATGACTATTTTTTTCTAGAAAAATATTCTTTCAAAATTTCCAACTAGATGATGAGTGACTAATTGCATTTCAATTCCCATCACCTATCATAGATGCTCTTAAGGCCTTTGAAAACCTAAATAAAATTTCATTTCATTTTTTATAGTGATTTTATTTTCTCATCTCTTTCAGCATGCGTGAAGGTTAATGTTTTAACGTTTCTACACATTCGTATGTTTTGATAGTGAGGATGGCTTTAGGATGTCGCCGAGTGCTTAATAGGTTTCTTACGTCAATATTGCTCACTCTCACTATCATTTTCCCGTCGGCAGCCCACATGGCCACATTTGAAAGGAGGCGTCGGCACTCACTTGATTGTGGTTGAAACCGTAAAGAAGGCTGTGGACCGCCTTCGAGTATGGCCAAGTATGATGTCGAGCAACACTTTGTGGCCAATATGGATGATGATGCCAAGCTGCGGCCTGTTTTTGATTGATATCAAGAAACATGGCTACACGAGAAAAATGCCCCCACAGAATCAGGCGGTTACGCCACTTTTCTCGCCACCTCGCTTGCGTCCATGCCCGCTCGCAAGGCCGACGTGGCACGCGCGAGTAATCGTTGAATAGTGAGTTCAGCGATTGCGATTCTCGGCACTGATCTCTCGAGTCATGCCACCTCACGTCAGACTACGTCACGCCACGTCACATCACGCATCACTCGCAACGTCTGGCCACACGGTCTCATCCCGATCACGAGTCCGAGTTCTACGGCGGGGGAAGCAGGCCGGTGGCGGGCACGCGTGAGCATGAGCCAGCGGTGGCCCGTCGGAGACGACGGAGAGAGACTGGCCGCAAAGGAGCGTCCAGCTGCCGGGGGCCTCGGCGCGCAAGCTGGTCGGCCGGAGGAGGTCGGAGGGGGCGAGCCTGGCTGCCAGGGTGGTGGTCCGGGGAGGGACCGTCGGTGCGGCGCTGGACGACAGTGACGAGGAGGAGGAGACGGAAGGGGACGGGGGAGGGAGGGGGAGGGTGGGGGAGGGAGGGGAAGGGTGGGGGAGGGTGGGCGAAGGCGGGGCCCTCCTGGTACGTGAGGCTGGTGGGTATGCTGGGCTGAGGATGTGCTACTGGCGCGGTTGGTGGTGCTGCTTTCGTTTGAGAACCCTGCCGCGACGAAGGCTATGAAGGT